>JAPKID020001385.1:1815-14939 GCA_026931265.2 Tropidonophis doriae
TACCATTATTAGGTTCTGGGTGTGTTTTGTTCTGTTAAGCCAAGATTTGATCGGGCTGATCAGATGTAATTTAATATAATTCAAGATTCCTGGTTCTATTTTCCCATCAACAAAACTTTGCCTCATTTTACAATCTTTTTTTCCTACAATTCACTGGCTAAAGTCATTCCCAGATGAACTAAATTATTATTCTTTGAGGTTTTAGAAAGTGAATTTAATATCTGTAGCACAAGTGAGCCCAGTAGGTATTTTTAAGAGGAAGCAGATGGTTAATTTATCTTTCAAAATGTTGACATGTTAAGGTATAGCAGTGCCATATAGATCTTGTTATAATCAGTATTGGAAATGGCTTTGCTTTTACTTAAAGCATCCTTTCCCCTTGTCACCTGTGCTGCTATGCAAATGTCTATTAATGCTTGATATCCTCCATTGGAACTGTTCAAATAACATGGTGCACAGTTGAAACTTTCTTTCCTGGACTGTTTGTAAATAGCCTAAAATGTACATTGAATTTCACATTGTAAAATTTTTATTTTATTTCTTGTATTATATTAAGCGAAAGTCCTTATGTATATGAAAGTGCATAATAAATATATTTGCTTTTCAGCAGATATTTGTTTTATATTTGTTTGCTATTGTCCTTCTCTGAAAAATCAAAGTCTAACTATATTAATGGAATGTTGGATGTGACTATATCAAATGTTTCATTTCTTCTTGTTTTTTTATCCTAATTTTGTAATAAGGTACTTATCCTGATTCACTTTAGATATGAATGATAGGTTGAAATACAATATGTGATAAAATAAAGCATTAGATTGGGAGGTTTCCAAATGTTGTGAAGTAGCTAAATCTATGTACATTTAGCCACTAGTAACTATATAGGAAAAAAAGCATCAGAAATAATTACACTACTTATGGTGGGAATATATGTAAAATTACTTTAAAAGAGAAAAATATTGGTAATTGGAGCCAATTTGAAACAGTGATCCTTACTAGAGTAATGAGGTGTTTGTCCAAACAGCAGCCATCTTCCAGATTTGTTAGACTTAATTAAATCCATTTGGTTTGACTTAAAATAGTTTATACTTGAAATGGACCCATCAAAAACAGAAATTTTTTTGAAGTGCATTTCACACAAATCATGATGCTAATAACTGTACAGTATTATATCTAATATTTTGAATGACCTGTCATTTATTAGAAATTACAATGATACAATTTGGGCTAGTTTTATCAAATCTATTGCCCAGTATTTGTATATCTCTGTACAGTTATATGAAACATTTTAGACATCTTTAAGTCTAATTGTATGCTTCAATCAATCCGTAAAGGAACAGTTCAAAGAAATTCTACATTGTACAAAGTTAAACATATATGTGTAATATGTAGCTACAATTGTTTACAGATTCAAAATAATAGTATAGTAAATATGGCAGATGTGGAAGCTAAGATCAGTACTTCCAGTAAGTACTTTGTAACATCACTAGTAAAAATAGCAGCTTAAAATTTCCTGTGGCCAACTAAATAAGCAATCTCTTTCATTAACTTGAAAACTAAGCGAACTCCTTAGAATGCCTTAAATCTATTTAGATCTGCAAAACTGAATTCACTGATTACTACAAATGACCTGCTGAAAAGTTTAGCTGACACTGAAGTTGTTTGCAGACCACAGTACAATGCCGCTTGTGCCCAGCATAGAAAAGATGCCAGGAAAAGAAAAGAAAAAACTTTCCTGCTGTTAATCCCCTCCTTCATTAAAGAAACTTTATGTGTGAACATTTGGGAACAAAACAAAGTACTTTAGGCTAATGAAACAAAATGAAACTATATAGCAACAACCGCATGTTACAATTATAGAAAAAAATAGATAAAAGTATTGAAAAAATGCCAACCATTAAATACAAAGTGGGGATATCGGGGCTTGGACTGAATGATAGACAGTGGAAGATAAAATATTGTGTGAGTCTAAAGAATAATGGATTCAAATATTAACTTTAGAAGTTAATGTCTTACTGCAGTTAAGAAACTGAAGCTGACAAAAGATTGGGATTTCAGCAAGAGAACAGTCTGAAATATCCCAATGGAATACTTAATAGAAAAGTAATATTCCTCAGACTGGAGCTATATTGAAAACCAGGAAGAAATCTAAAATATGCAATATATACAAAGGGCCCAAGAATAGTTCTGAAGTAGAAGAATGGTAGAAGACAGAGGATCCTAAAGATCCATAAGTAAGAATAGAAAGACTCTTGAGAAGAATTTCCAATACTAAAAATCTACAGCAAATTTTGAAAACTTTATTTCTTCCAAAGGGTGGGTCCCAATTGGGTGTTTTCCATTTTACTGGAAGTGTCCAAGCTTCAACATATTTCATGTTCACTGTTTTTTTATTATAATTCTCTAAACATTTGAATATTCATGTTAGCATTCAAATTTTCAGGAAAATGTCATTTATCTTTGGACAATATCAAGGTTATGTCCTCTTCATTTAGGAATTCATTTAAATATATTTTGAAATTTCACTAGAAGTGGCTAAACTTTTCCCATATAATTATGTTACAGTTTGTTCACTGATATTTAAAGTGTGAATGAGAGGTAGTTCATGCCTAGAAAGATAAAATATACTTTCACGGAGAGATAAAATGTGATAACTATTTCCTTTTTTCTGTCCATCCATCAATTTATCCATAGGATAAGCAGCTGACGAATGCTTTATGTTGGATTTTTGAGAGTAGATTTGCATGTATTATTACAAAAAAACTGTTTACAAATAAAAGAGTAGGATTTTGGTCTTAATCTTGGGTTTGGTCATTCTAAAATTTTGAGTGTTAAAATTCTGAACAGCTTTCAAAACACTTGTTACCATAAACAATTGCAATAAAATGTAGGGATTTAAAAATTCAATTTTAAAATAGCCATGTTTATTTCATGGTCACTGGGAAACTTGAAAAAAATGCTTTAACGAATTACAGTGATGCTGCAAAAGTTCTGAAATATATATTTCAACTTATTTCTGAAGAATGCTGGTCCTAATATATATATTCATATATTGGTGGGAGGGTTAAGTAAGGGTCAAAACTAATAAAAGGTTGAAGAAAGATTAAATTGCAATTTAGAGACTTCAAAGTATTCAGGAAGCCTTTCTGTGGCTTTGTTAGCACAGATATAAGGAAAAGGATGATTAGACATCACTCAAGAGAAAATACCTCCTGTTCATTAATAAAAGATCAAGATTCTTCATTGCTCTAGTCATAGCTTATGTTCATGTTTAAGGCAACAAAGATGTGATTTTAGATTCCAGACATCAACTTTGACTTTATGAACAAATATCTGATATGATATAAAACTTTATACTACACTCCCATTACAACTAATGAAATAAACTACCATGAAAGAATAGAAAAGTGGTATTACTTTTTGGTTCTTCTGAAGTTTGTTCTAAATAGATATGTGTATGTTTCTTCAGACTTGGGAAAGTCATCAGTAAAATCTCTTGGGGCAAGATCTTACATTTTAGGAAGTGAAAAATTGTTATACTAGAATAATGCCAATTGTCCTTCAAAAACAAATCAAACACTAATGAATATGTATGCGCATGCATATGAGCCTGAGGCTTCACACGTCTACTTCCTAGTGTTATAGCCCATGACTCATTTACTACCTAGAATTTTTGAAATAAATAATTCAAATTTTAATTGTTCAAATATAGTGAGTAATATATTACTTACTATACAAAATTATTTAGTAACAACCCCAAAATCATCTATAAAATCTTTTTGAATGGCTTCTCTTACCTATAAGGAATTCAAGTTTGTAATATGTTTTAATAACTTTGGGGAAAGTTTACATGCTAATGGAACTTTACTTTGTTGATGTACGATTGCATCTCACATTATTGGCAGGTCAGAATAATTATCTCTTGTGGGTATGTATTTTTATACACAGAGAACAAAATATAACAAAGCAAACAATCAGCACATCAGAAGAGGTTCACCCACTCCCAGATCAAATGCTCTTTATTACAGCAAAGCTAAAACAACTACTTTTTATAGTAATTTTCTTAAACATTACAATAATGAAATGCAAGCTAAAAGAATAAAAATCAAAAAGTGCAGAAAAAAATAATAAAAAGAAAAGGAATATACAGAGAAATGATTTGCCCTTCGTCACAAGTATAAATAATTTTAGTAATCTAGCTTTTCTTAAAATACAACAAATGATGTCTTCTTTCCATTTCCGATCTCTGATCTATAAACAAATCCTTAAAAAAACTAACGTCCTGTTCCAGGATTGAGAGGCTCTGCTCTCAAGTGACTCATGTCTTAGTGACCTTCAAAATGGACTACTGCAGCAATTTAAGACTTCCATCTGGTCCATTAATGGCACAGGTGGTCCATCAGGCATCCTGATTTTAAATTCTTTATTGCTTTATACTTCATAGGCAAAATCTTTAATGTAGGTCTATAGCTAACTGAAAGCCTGTGCAGCTGCTTTTATAGAGCAACAACATTCCATGAAGCAAGGTATTGTTTGGTTCGGGTCTTTTCCCGTGTAAAATTAAAGGTGTTTTTGCAACGTTTCGGCAAGATCACACTTGCCATCTTCGGGCTTTGGTTTGCGATTGCGAAGGCGTGGCCCTTCCTTAAATCTTGGTGGGGGGGTGGAGTGCTGACTGTTGTTGTGAGTGGGTTGATTGGTTGTGCATCATGATACAGCTGATGAGCAGCTTTCCTGCAGTGTCATCCAGGACCCTTTCCCCTCTGCCAAAACCACCTTACAAATGGGGCTTACAACTGGAAAGATTCAGTGCCGGTAGGATTCTAATTATCCACACAAACCATAGGTCTGAAGTGGTACCTATTTATCTACCCACACAGAACATGCTTTCAAACTGCTAGGTGGACAGAAGCTGAGGCAAGTGCCACATGGTGCCAGGACTCAAACTGCTGGAACAAAGACCATCTCCAGCATCATTAAGCCATTAAGCCAACATGCCTCACTAATCTTCCTGTAGTTTTTACATTCATTTTTGCTACTTTCCCTTAAATAGGAGAAAATAATAGTATTCGTAAGTTGCCAGGCAAAGATTCAATTTCCACGCACACATTGAACTAGCCACATGGCCACTTATAAGCCAACTACAGGAACTGATTAATAAGTTTCCATACACCATCTGCATTTGTAGATGTACTATTATATTCACAGTTTGTGGTTTCTTTTTATCACCTTTTCCCCTCTGAACACTACAATGTACAGGATTTATTTCAAACCTATTCTTCCACATAGGGCTATTAGTACCCCCCACCCCTTGCAGGTTGTTCAGAAAATTTGATGTGCTGCTTGAAATGTTGGCACAGCATGCAGAGCACAAAGATACATTATACTGGAGAAATTTCTAGGGAAACTGTACATATTGAGAATGGGACATATATTAAGGGCCAAACACGGGTGAAATTCAGCAGCTCTGACAGGTTCTGGAGAACTGGTAGTGGAAATTTTGAGCAGTTACGAGAACTGGCAAATACCACCTCAGGCTGGCCCCACCTCTATCTATTCTCTGCCTCCCGAGTCCCAGCTGATTGGGAGGGAATGGGAATTTTGCAGTAACCTTTCCCTGGAGTGGGGTGGGAATTGAAATTTTGCAATATCCTCCCTCCAGGAGTGGGGAGGGAATGGGGCTTTTGCAGTATCCTTCCCCTGCCATGCCCACCAAGCCACGACCAGAGAACCGGTAGTAAAAAAAAATTGAAGTACAAGTACATTTCACGTAAGTCGTTTCATGTTTGTGACATTAAAAAATTAACCAAACTCAAACTTTTCAAATTGACTCATTGGCATAGAAGAAAGCCATACTGCCGACTCTTTCCCTCTCACTACATCTGCCACATTATTGTGTGAACAGATGGAAGTAGCCATATCTAAAAAGTTTAAAGCTACCATATCAGTAAAGGCGATGACAGTGATTCCTACTTAGAGGAGTTACCTTTGACAGTGGTTGTGTCAAATATACTGTTGGCTCATCTCAGATTTTTCAAATTAATTTATAAAGATGTGGGACATCTTTACTGTTCTATTATTCTGAAATACCATACTAAGTTTGGAAAGGTTTGAAAAAATGTTTCTTGGAGGAGGAGGAGTAATAATAACAATGGAACATGATAAAGAAAAATGGAAATTAATGTAAATTAGTACAATTTGTTTTCTTTTTTTTAAAAAAAAAGGTTATGTCAACTTAATGTAAATCTCCAAATAGTTTGGTGGGAGAGAAAGAACAAATTGTATATGTAGTACATAGATTTAGATATTTGATAAGAGAATCAGATATTTGCAATCTAAGTAAACAGGTAACCTGATGAGAATATATTTCTATTTTTCAAAAGTGTACCATGAGATACATATTTATATCTAAATTGTGAATTGTCCTAAAAATGTGAGTTCCAGGTATAGTTATAAAAGAAACCAACATAATGATCTCCGGAACTTTAAAATATATTTTAGTGAGCAAATATATTTTAAAGTTCCGGAGATCATTATGCCGGTTTCTTTTATATCTAAATATATTTTATTCTTTATAATGTGTTGATCTTCCTTTAAAACATTAACAGAATCCACAATGGTCTAGGAATCAGCATCCCCACAAAATAATTGTAAGTCAAGTCGAAACTAAATTCATCAAGTAAAAATAGCAAATGGGCAGAAACCCTTTACCCAAATGTCCTCAAACTCCCAAAGAGGTTACCCAGACCTAATGCACATATCAAAGGATAAGGTCTGCAAACACAATACAGTTAATTAAATTAGGTCTTCCAGCAGAATTGTGCAAGAATACATACCTACACAGATATACACGGCCCTCAGGTGTCATCCTAGAATCAGTATGTAGACACTTCCACATCACAGAGAAGCTCCCACTACAAAAATCCGCTGCTGTACCCAATTTCTCTGCAGCCTGCCCCTAAATGCAAACTGTTTTCTTTTAAAAATAAATATTCCTTCTTTCCTCACAGCTAGATTTTTATTTATTCTTGCATAACCCCGGCTCAAGCTGGAACCCGAAATTATTCTTCTGACAGTACAATATGTAATTTTGTGCTCTTGAATGATTTTCAGCAATAGTCAACTCGTGTGTAGCTAAACAATAATCTACTAGATATTGACAGTTACAGGAATATTATAACCTGAAGATGCCCTGTTTGGTTGGAATCTCAGGCTGGCAAGGATTCATAACTCATTTTTGTCACGATTAACTATAGGCTCATTCATTTTCATAAGAATTGCCTTTCTGTCTATTTATAGGGTGGGAAAGAAATTACAGAAGATCCCCACCTTATGTGCACCCACATAAAAGTATGTGTTCAAGTATGCATAAAGGCAGGTGGGTGTTGTGATCTCCTGACTCTTTTGTATATCTTGAGAATCACGAAGTTGCTCACCATGGAGAACATTTTGACACATGCTTAACTTTAATACTTCAGAAGAGAAGTGAGTTCTAGTGGGAACTAACCTATTTTGCTGAAATTCTGATAAACCCTATCCCTTTCACTTCAATAAAACTTATTAAAAAGACTTTCTGTTATTCAGAAAAAGGATTGCTTATGGATCCAAACTCTAACAATACCAGATAGTCTCATCCATTTAAACATCATACTTTTTCCGCCTTCAGTTTTCATCTCTTTGTGAACTCTCTAAAGGTTTCCCGTATTGTAATTTGCTAAATCAATTGAGCTGCCAGATTTTAAAGATGGCATAGTAAATGACTGAGGGGATAGAAGTAGTCAAAATATACAATTAAAAATTATGTACAATGGGTTGACATATTTTTGTCTCCTTTTATATCAACAATGTCCATGTGACCAGGCATAGTACTGATATCCTTAACATTATCTATGCTTTTTAAATTAAAATATTTTGGTGACTAGCATGTTTCATCTTAACATCTTTAGCATGCTGGCTGGGAATGGAATTCCACATGCTTTAAATAAACATGTTTTATGTAAAAGTCCTGCATAATAGTATGTATTTGAGGCTCACAACTTTAGAAAGAGGCACTGAAAGAAGATGGGATGGGGAGGGAGGAAGGAGGAAAAACGCCATCTAATTTTTATATATATAATGACCAGCTGGATATCAGTTCTATAGAAAAAGAATAGTTATCTGTGTTATTTGGTGACATTTGCAAAGGCAGCTTGACAGATAAGAGAGATAGCAGAATCGATGGAATGGTCTTGTTCTTTTCTGGTTGGCTTGATCTTTGAGGATTACATTTTCTTACCACAGATCTCAAAACACTGAAAAGATCACTAAGTCAAAGACATCGGCTTCCTTTTTCCAACATAATTATGCACACATGAAGGACAATCATTCACAAAGCGTTTTTTTTTCCCTTTCAAGTTTCTACTAACTGGCTGAAGAGTCTAGCTGCTTTTCATTTTAAATGTAAAGATAAGAGTTGAATCTGCAAGCTACAGGGGAAATCTTTGACCCTGATTACAGAGGTATTTCATTAAAAGAAATTTGGGGAGTATTAATGCAATGTAACATTAGGAGAAGTACTTTCATCATATTTCACAACAAGCCTAATACATGCTATACATATACTATCAGTGACCAGCATTTATGAAAAGTCTGCTGAATGGCATGGGATGACAATTTTTTTTCCAGCCTAGCTCTAATAAAGAATTTTCTACTCTGATAAACTTCCAGTTTATAGCTGAAATACTGAATAGGAACTTCCCTTAAAGGAATGAGATATGAAAGCCATGTCTTCCTCTATGGGGATATAGCAAACCTACTAGAGCTTCAGTTCTGCTGAAATAAATGAAATTGTATGATTTGCCTGTCAGTGAATATGAAGAACAAGAAAAGGATTCACAATGTAAGACCAGAGGCCGCATAGAATCTCTCTAATTCTCATTGAAGAGAGATTATTCTAATTGAAAGTGACATCAGTAAAAAAAAAATGAGGAAAAAATGGAAATTGGATCATCAATAAGACCGAGTAATTCATGTGGACTCGAACAAAATAATGCAAGAAGATTGCAGAGCAGTTTCATTTCTTAGTCAATTTCATCATCAGGAGATTGTTTCTAAGCAGCTTTGGTTGATATGTGTGTGTGTGTGTGTGTGTGTGTGTGTGTGTGTGTGTGTTAGGTTTTTAAGGGCTGATTAAATTGTAAGAGACCAGGATGGTACCATTTCGGGCTTATTAGCCCTCTTCAGCTGGCCATACTACTGCTACTGGGACTTGAACCGGCACTCTCCAGCATATCAGGCAAGCCTTCCTTATGCCTCGAGCTATCTGGCTTCCTATGATGTAATGTATATATGTATATATATATGCTGGTATTGTTTTGGTTCGGGTCTTTTCCCGTGTAAAATTAAAGGTGTTTTTGCAACGTTTCGGCAAGATCTCACTTGCCATGCATTTGTATACCAGGTGTTCTGACATAAACATATATATATATATATTTATTTACTCATTTTCACCCCATTTTCTACTTTGTAGCAGATTTGGTTCGACTTTTCTATCCTTTCTCCCCCCCTTTTTTTTGCAATTCTTTCTGGCGAGTGATGGATCGAATGTGCTAGGATAGCCTCTGATAGATTTTGAGACTGTGGATTTAAGGGGCAAACTTTTAAAAACTTTTCTTTTTCCCCTTTTGGGTGGGTTGATTTCTTTTTTTTAATAGTTTTCATTCAGCGTTTTCCAAACATTAAAATCCCAATGGCATTTTTACAGCTTTCCCTTATCGGTATTACTTTTTTTGTTAATGTCGGGTTTCCTGTTTGACAATTTGTCATCTTCTACATCTTCCCCTTTGTTTCAGACTGTCTCATTTTTTACAATATATACGATATTTCTGTCTCTCTTACTTTCCAAGAATATGCCGTTTTCTTTCATTGTCTTTCCTTATGCATTGATTTCACATCCCTTTTCAAGGCAGATATTCCACCCGTATCTTGTCTGTTTCCTCTCCATCTCTTAGTGGGAGGGACTTGATTTAAGTCAGCCGGTGGGTGGGATAATTTGAATTCGGGACCCTTCGCAACCAAACCGCATCTCTCTTGGTGAAAAAGGTTGCAAGTTTCCCCATCCTTAAAAAAAATAACCAGAGTCGCAGAGACTTCTGGGAGTTGAAGTCCACCCATCTTCCCAGGGGCTAAATTTGGAGGGGGGGGGGAAGTTTAGCGAATGCTCTCGACTTACAACCAAAATCCTAGCCAGCCTTTGTGTTGCTAAGCAAGACTGCTCCCTTCAGCCAGTTTTGCCTCGCTTTACAACCTTCCTTGCCATCGATGTTAAATGAATCACTTCAGTCGTTAAGTTAGGAACATGGTCGTTAAGCGAATCTGACTTTGCTGGTCAGAATGGCTGCCGAAGGGGAATCACGTGACCTTGGGACACTTCAACTGTCATAAGTACATGCCAGTTGCCAAACATTCAAATTTTGATCACGTGACCGTGGGGGAATTCTGTAACGGTCGTTAAGTGTGAAAAATGGCCCTCCTAAATCACTTTTTTCAGTGCTGATGTAACTTTGGACTGTCACTCAACCGATGCTTGCAATCTTTCTCACCCGCACGAGAGAGACAGGCAGGCAGGATCGCAATGCGTCACCCGCGTGATCCTAAGGCAAACCCCTTCTCCCCCGCGGATCCCGCGCAGATCCCCCAATCGGGCAGCATCATGCTGTCGATGACCTACAGCGGGAGCCTGCGGAGCGTGGCCAGCCGCTCCCACTCCGAGTGGGGCCTCCACCAGCTGCACCAAAACGACACCGTGGAGCTGCAGAAGCTGCGGGAGGTCCGAGTGGCGGCTCAGACGCGGATCAGGGAGGAGTTCCTCCGCATGCATGGCCTCTCCCTGGACGAGTGCACGGCCCAGACCACCGGCATGAAATACCGGTAAGCTTTGGGCTTGCAGACCTTAACCTTTGATATGCGGATCGGGCCCGGTTGAACCTATGGAGGGGGGAAGCTTCCTCATATTAGCCGATTAACTTGAGTTTCAGGTTGACCGCCGATTATCTTAACGGAGGCGCTGATTCCATGGTGGATTCTGTTGATATTTTGAAGGGAAGATGGAAACCGTGAAAAAGAACAGAACAGATTTGGACCTAAAACTTTCTGTTCTGCCTTTTCTCTTTGCAGCCGAGCAAAAACCGTTTTCTGATTCCGATGGTGGCCGTGCAAAGACGGGCTTTGGGTGATGCTTTCGGAAGGGAGAATTTGAGGGATGTTGTCAGGGCGTTGTTGTTGTTGTTGTCCTGGGGAGGGGGGGGGGGTTGTGAGACCGCCGGGAAAGGAGTGTGCAAAGTACCCGTAGAAACCGCCATTCCATTTTTGTGCGGCTTTTTTCTGGCTGCGCCATCGCAAAGCACCGTTTGTGTTGTAATGGAGGTTGTGGTCAACCCGGAGTCTTGCCAAAGACATCGGAAAGAAAGGGAACTAAATGGAAGGAAGGAAGGAATAGGAAGGAAGATAAGATGTGATAGATGGGAAGGAAGGAAAAAGGAAGGATGGACGGAAGGATGGATGGACGGAAGGAAGGAAAATGTGATGGATGGTAAGGAAGGAAAAAGAAAGAAAGGGATAGGAAGGAAGGAAAGATGTGATGGGAAAGAAGGAAAGAAAGAGAGGCATATGAAGGAAGGAAAGATATGATATATGGGAAGGAAGGAAGGAAAAAGAAAGAAAGAAAGAGAAAGAAAGAAAGAAAGGGATAGGAAGGAAAGATGTGATGAAAGGGAAAGAAGGAAAGAAAGAAAGGCATATGAAGGAAGAAAAGATGTGATTGGAAGGGAAGGAAGGAAAGAAAGAAAAGAAAGAAAGGGATAGGGAAGAATGAAAGATGTGATAGATGGGAAGGAAGGAAAAAGAAAGGAGGAAAGAAAGAGATAGGAAGGAAGGAAAGATGTGATAGATGGGAAGGAAGGAAAAAGAGGAAGAAGGAAAGAAAGATAGGAAGGAAGGATGGAAAGATGTGATGGATGAGAAGGAAAGAGAAAGAAAAAGAACGAAGGAAGGAAAGAAACGGATAAAAGAAATTAAAATGGAATTCTCATGCATTCTCCATTGGTGGAGAAACAGGGAAAAGAGACAGTTTTCAAACATTGGCTGGAAAAATTACAAGTAGACATCCTCAAGAGTTTCTACCAACCACTAGGATGGAGGGAGGGAGAGAGAGAGAAATGAAAGATTTCTTTCTGAATTGTTTTTGTGTAGTTCCTTCACCTGCCACCAGGTGGCACTGTCTGAAACAGAAAATATGTAGTTTATCTCTTACTTATTTTCAATTAATAATTCTTGGTTACAGGAAGTCCTCGCCTTAACGACCCAGGCGGTCCTTAAGCGAGTCACGGCTGATGTTGCAAGCCTTTTCTTATTGAGGGTGGTGGCTGTAACAAAACTTCAGGAAAACGATGTGCCCTTTTTTCTTTTTCTTTTTAAAGTCAATTGTTTTCTTCCGGGAAGTTATTCCAAACTTTTTGCAGCCCTGGGGAAAAGAGCTTTTATGCCGGTCTCCCCACAGGGTGGAGGGCGCTGAGTTTGCATTTCCCCTTCTTTCTCCTATAATCCTTTTCCTTTTTAAACTCTGCCAGCAGAAGGGGGGGGGGGAACCCCAGCAATGCAAGGGAGCAGATTACAGCTAAAAGGCTGTTTAACTCAGGAACGCCTCCCATCCCATCCGGTGGTTTCTCTGCTCTTTAAAATTCCCAGGATTTGATTCGTTTGCAACCCAGCAAAAACTTTTAATTCTGTGCAACATCTGAGCCACCTTTTCTACATTCTACTTTACACTCTCTTCTCTCTTCTTTCCTATCTTCTATTCTATATCCTGCATTCTGCATTCTATTCTGCAGTCTATTTTCTATTCGATCCGATTCCGTGTTTTATTATTTTATGTAAGTTCCATCCAAGAAACTTGATTTCTCCATTCCTCTCCCTCCTATTTCCCTTTTCCCAAACTCCCAGCCACAACCAAATTTCTCTTTGCATATGTGTGTATGTACATACATATAAATGCAAGTTTTGGTTTATTCGGGTGTTTTCCCGTGTAAAATTAAAGGTGTTTTTGCAACGTTTCGGCAAGATCTCACTTGCCATCTTCGGGCTTTGGTTTG
>JAPKID020001386.1:0-14938 GCA_026931265.2 Tropidonophis doriae
ATGCCAAATTGCTTGTCTGTCCTATGTGTACTGACCAGTGTGTTGATAAAAGCTTGGTATGTAGCACAACTTGCATTGATCCTGGATGTTGCCTGCCAGGATCATACTCTTATGGTGATATAGAAATTGATTTGTGAAATCCAGTGTTTTTACTGTTCAAATAAAAAAATTATTAAGCACATTGTTTCAGTTCTTACCACAGCCCTTCCTGACAGGACCAGCACATCTAACCTTGCCAACAAGGGGGAAGCTTTATTTTAAAATTAAATTGGAACAAAAAGGCAATTTTGAGCTTGTGCTACGGGACAATTTCAACAGTAGCAGTATGCAATGAGCAATTCTTCGTGTGTGTGCATTCGGTGCTCTTTCCCCTGGAAATGGGAAATTTATGCCCATTTTCTCCAGCACAAATATGATAAAGATTCCCCCTTGATGTTTTTGCCACCTCAAGAGAGTGTTAGAAATATGCAGGCTTAATACAGAGTGCCTCATCACAAGTAACCTGCCTGTCCTCTCAACCCCAGGGTTACCTGCAACAAGCCCAAGACCTGGTCATTCTAGAGAGCATAATACTGCAGACCCTGGGTAAGTTTTCCAAGCGGACGGGCTGCTTCATGAATCTCAGACCCAGGAATGTTCCGCAGAATGGAGAGTTAACCCAACCCCAGTCTTCTTCACAGCTGACCAATATGGGAAGCCATCAGTCCAGGCGACAGTCCTTGTCATAATGGCCAGTTTATGACTTGTTTATGTTTTGAGTGAATATTTTCATACAACTATGAATGTGCAAACAGGATTTTCTTTTTAACAGGATTTATATCCTTTAGGTTCCAGTCATTGTACTCTGGATTGAAGTCTTAGCAGCTTGACAGTCTAATGTTTCAACTGTATTACTATATCAGTTTGATAATCCAGGATAGGAAATAAATATCCTGATAAATTACTATAGATATTAATGTTAAACTTTTGCTGCAATTTAAATGTAATTCTTCATTTGAAAGGTTTTTAGCAATTAAAATGCTATTTTTGCACTTTGATAGTTGGTAGGCTTGCCATTATAAAATGATATATAATATGTGTTCCTACTGTTTACTGTTATACGCAAAATGCTTTTCTATTACTGTTGAGCAAGACATTTTGACTTTAACTATACAGTGTGTAAGCATGTTAATTCTAGCTGTGAAACATAATGCATGAAACAGGTTAAAGATAATTTGTTGTAGATGCTTAACAATTGTGATGTGTGGACATAATCTATAAACTTGGATCCTGTTAATTTGCAGGAATAAAGAATATTAGTTGCTTCATATAATTTCCTTTAACAAGAATAAAAATCTTCTCAGAGCAAACTTAAAAATGATTAAAAACTATTCTAAGAATAAAGCACTTGCTTGGGTTATTAAAGTGAGCAGAAAAACAAGTAGTTGCTAGAATTTTATTTTTTAATTCAGAATTCAGAATCAATTTTAGAAATCTTGAATGTGTCAATATTTTTACCGAGAAATTTAGTATTTCAGAAACTTGCAGTATCTGTTGCATTCTTGTGCTAGATAATTGATGTATTTGAGCCCAGGAGATGTCCTGTTTGCATCTGAACACAGAGCGGTATTAATTGACTGGAGGAACAATCTACTTTGCCTCCCAGGATCAGAGACATGCATGGTATGTAGCATTACAAGCAAGTTATATTCATGTTCTAAACATTTCCTTTTTTCTTCTAGGATTTGAAATCACCATAGATCATCCTCATACTCATGTGGTGAAATGCACACAGCTAGTTCGAGGTATGTTCCAAGCATGACTCTGATTGTTGCTCAGACAACGTATATGCAAAAATGGCTATTTACTAGTTCAGAAATTACTTCCAAGAATAAATTTCCTTAGTAAAGAATGTCATGTTAAAAAAGAAAAAGAACAGGCGTGTCTAGGGGATCAGAAGGCTTAAATGAAAATACCAATGTCAGCATTTATAGCAGAAATGTATATACTCAAGCTGTCCATAGCATTCTATCTGGAATGCATTGCAGTTTTCTTTCCATGTATGTGCATGCACAGTTGTTTTCTTTTACTGGTAATTCAATGGGAGGGTTACCTATGCTTGCACATTTATAAGGAGGCAATCAAAGTAGCAATTTTAATGCTTTACAGCAGACTTTGCTCTTCTTTAGAAACATCCTTTTGAGTGCTTTCAACAACTGTAATAATAATATGCATTTTAAAGGCTATACAGTATATAGTGCTCACAGCTTCCTTTGACTAGAATTGCAAAGAATATATTTTCTGTCTTTTTGAAAAACAGTACCATTTCCATGTCCAAATGATATTTTGAGAAGTCCAATAATGACTCCTAACCCAAGGTCAGAAAAAAAGCTGGAAATCTTTTTGTTGTCCTCACATGACAGAATTTTGCCCACTGTAATCATTCCCCTAGCCAATAAACCCAGAATTCCCACAAAATGTTCCCCAGTCTTGGGGTATAGAATTAGAAGAAATCCATAATGTGCTACACCCTAAGTATTGGAAAATTTAACTTGTGACTTTTCTCTTTCAGCCAGCAAGGATCTAGCACAAACTTCCTACTTCATGGCTACCAACAGGTAGATGTTGAGAATTCAGTTTTATTTGTTTTATTTGGAAATGTTTTGGTAAATTATTGCAAAAATAATTGAAAAAATATGTCACATTTAGAGTGCATTCTGATATCAGAACAGTAGATTTTTTTAAAATCTGGTTTTTTTTAAAGCGTGAATTTCAGAACAGGAATATACAAAATATCCTTATAAATGCGCACACATATTGCTACTCCATCTATGACTAATTTTCTTTATTGTGACTATCATGGTGAGAAATGAAAGACTTTAAAATTTAAACAAAATCTGTCCAGGCTGCTTAAAGGAAATCCTTATTTCTTGTAAATGAGATTTTGAGCTGCAAGTTATTATTAACAAATTAATTGCCTGGTTTGCACAATATATTGTGGTTTAATTTAAGCATGCTTTGCTATGGAAACACAGACTTTAGATTTATGAATTAATTTATCAAGTATAAGCACATAAATTGGTGTTTATTCATTTACATCAGCCATAGTTTTCTGTTATCATTCAATCCTGTGGAGGAATATTAAATCTCATGTTCATTTCTCTTTCTAGTTGTTAGAATTAGAAAATAAAGACAGTGAAGCTAAAAAAATTAAATACAAAATGGGTTGATCTTGATTAGGCTATTGCAGATTCTGGTTTTCTTTTTAAGAGAAGCACATTCTCATTGTTTTTTTTCCAGATTCAGAAATGGTAGCCTATTTCCTACTGGCACATATCAATAAAATTTAGTTCTTGACTTATGATGACAATTTGGATTGAAATTTCTATTGCTAAGTGATGCAGTCATAAATTACATTATTAATTAAATCCCATGGTTGTTAGGTGGGGCAAATTCCTGCTGGTCTCCTACAACCAAAGTCGATGGGGAAGCCAGCTGGAAGTTGCAATCCTAGGGCATCAGACAGCTAAGTAGCTGCTGCCAGAGAGGAAGGTGGGAGTAAAGGAGTGAGTGAATAATGCCATATGGACCAGGGTGTGATGGGCTGCATGAGAAGCATGGGTCAGGGAAAGCATGAGAGATGTGTGTGGAGGGACTTCGACCTTCCCTGCTGGTTTCCCCAGTGACTTTCGAGGGAAAGGTTGCAAATTGTAAAGAGGTGCTTGACAATTGGTCGTAAATGTGAGCAAGTTGTCAAACATCCAGATTGTGATCATGTGACCATGAGGGTATTAAGATGTCTGGAACCTTTGAAGTCATTCACCTGTTGTAACTTGGGGTGGGTTTGCTCTCGTTCAAGGTCTAGCTCTAAGTACATATTTGTGACTGATGTATTTTCATGGGCATACATGGATTAAATATTTCTCCAACCCCTGGTCCGTGGCATGCCAGAAACTGGTCCCTGCAAGTAAGCAAAGCCCCATCTGCGGGATGCAGGCAGCATGTGAAACCATACCCCCTAGGGTCTGTGGAAAAATCTCTCCATGGAACCAGTTGGGGAGCCACTGAATTAGAGGTTGATGAGGCTTAAAATTGAAGTATATTAAAGCTACTTTTGAAAGAACCATCCAGAATTTTTTAATAGCAAATTATTACCTTAAAATGTTTTTTCTGACTTTATGTTTTCTAAATCTTTTAAGTATTTATATTTAATCACTGTTTGGGATATTTACAGTATATCCCAACATCTAAAAACGTTAGACTGGCTACTGCTGAATTTAGCAATACTAGCTGTATTTTATGCATATTTGTAAAGAAGTGCCTAAACACTGGTTCTGGCTAAGAAGTGAACAAACTTGAAGTATATTTAATTATACTACACAGAGGAGTAAAAGAAACTAAGGATCTCATTATTTTAAAAAATAGTTGAGAGAAAACTGTTAACGTGATGCCTCATGAAATGCAAGAGGCCAAAGAAGTCTATTGTAAAAAAGTATAGAGCTAATGGATGCATAATATGCAAGATCTTCAATCTGATTACTCGCTAGCAGTGCTAGAAAGTTGGGTTTTTTTAGGAAGAAGGATTTGGGCTATTGGTATGGATAGACTTTAGAGCTCATATACTCCATCCCAGGATGCTTGCAAATTGCATGGCATGGCAGCGGTTGCCTTTTTTATATCCATTTTTTTCATCATATCAAGTCATATGAGTAGATACTGACCTGTAATTTACATATTTTTCAAGGGGCTTCTTTTTGTCCAGTACCAACCACTTGCACATTTTTGCCATGCAGCTATTAATCTCCTGAACGATTTTATGGATTTTAAATGCCGCGTAAACATTGTAATCTCCTGCCAGGATATTTTGCCTCATGATATTTCTGGGTCCAGTTCAGAGATGGGTTCCTACCGGTTCGGCCTGGTTCAGCTGAACCAGTAGTGGTATAGTGGCCTTAGTCGCTTGAATCGGCAGCGACCCAAGCCTGCCATACCTCTGAACCGGTTCCTTGGTCGCCACCGCCATCTTGTTTTTGAGTTCTGTGCATGCGCAGAATAATTTTAATTAAAATGTGCATGCGCATGAGCGAAGTGTGTGCACGAGTGAACCGGCAGTAAAGCCAGCCAAAACCCACCCCTGGTCCAGTTCCTTGTAGGTTGTTGTACAACTTTCTTTAACTGTTTGAATCTTGTTAGAATAGGAACTAATGGAAATATACAAACACCTCTTTTAGTTGATTTAAGGCTTGAGTTGGATTTAACATTAGCTGTACTTGGTGGCCTGATTCAAAATTTATTGCTTTCGGTGTTTAACTACTAAAAGATGGATTTGTTGCAAGAAGCAAATTGTTCAGATTTTTTCCTAGGATTATGTCAAAGTGCTGTTGTACAATCCAATTTGTAACTTTGTTTGGAGTTAATTCCTTTGCCTTTCATAAAGATCATGTGGGTGTCCTGGAGCTCCAGGCTGACAGAAGCTCTTGGAAAACCTTGTGGGAAAAGGCTGAAGTAGAATTATTGTGCAAGGCAAGCTTGACCTTGCAGGATAATAACATTTTTTAAAGCTGAGGGATGCCTAATTCCTGCAGTGTCTGTCCAGCGGGCGGTTGTATGTGCGGCTGCTGTTCAAGCTTGGGAGCTTACAGCTTTCTGTTTCTCTCCCCCTGCTGGTGATGTCAGCCTTCACCTAACAACCTTCAGCCTGCAGTACACCCCTCCCGTTGTGGCCTGCGTCTGCATCCACTTGGCCTGTAAGTGGTCCAACTGGGAGATCCCAGTCTCCACGGACGGGAAGCACTGGTGGGAGTACGTTGATGCCACTGTAACTCTGGAACTCTTGGATGGTAAGTTTGGAGCAAGGTCAAATACATTCTATGCCCAATAAGAGGTACTCCATTAACTTAATATTTTATTTCTGACTTCTGTATCAAGGTTTCCAGCATGACAGTAAAGAAGTGGGATGAATTTTGTAAACTGAACCTGTACTATTAGACTTTGGACTGCTCTGTTTTTTGCTGACAAGGATGGACATTAAAATATGCTCCTGTAGAATTTGTGCTATAGTACTATGCTTACTAGCTTTATTCTTGTGTTTGTATTACAGAATTAACTCATGAATTCCTTCAAATTCTTGAGAAAACTCCTAATCGACTGAAACGAATCAGGAATTGGCGGGTAAGATGCTTTGCCCACTTTGTACTTCTCTTTTATAAGAATGTTGAAGGAAGACTATTGCTTGGAATACCGAGATGCACCCAAGAGACCTCTGCCTTTTTCATGTTTATAGCTTTGTAACTGGGCTTAACCCAGATATACATTCATAAACATCTTGAGGCACCCATCAATTTCCAATACAAATTTAAAAATTCATCTCAATGTCTGGGATCATTTCAAGTAGAGCTCTGGCTTTCAGAAATCAGCTATTTCACTACAAGTTATCTGGATTCCACATGAGCTCAGAGTCAGTGTAACAAAACAAATACCGTTGATGGCTAGTTGCGCCCCAAAGCTGTGCAGTGGATATCCTGCACCCAAAAAAGAAAGAATGTTCATCATCTAAACATGGAGCATGGGTGCAATACAATTTTGGAGAACTGTTGGGGTTGGTGGGGAGCAGACAGAGGGAAATTGCCAGAAAGAGGAAGAAAACCCAGGAAATTCTATTAGGTAATTATTTCACTAAAATACAGAGACTATGGAATGATTCCAATATTTTGTGATAGGCCACACAGCCCACAATATTTATGTTATGGCCGAAAACCACGATACAAATAGTTTTCCAAAATTTCAGGTGTTCCTGTTGCCCCAGGAAGATTGGTGAATCCCTATTTTAGAAATATATAAGCAGTGCTCAATGTAGAATAAAGTCAAACACGCAAAACAGGTCAAATAACATTCACAGAGTGAAAACAGTATTTTTAAATAACTCTGAAGAATAAAACTATGTCTCGCATTGAAATGCTTTAAATAAATGGCAGGTAAGCCTCTGCTAGGAATGCATTCTATAAGTACAGAGAATCAGAAAAGGATTTTGAGACACATCGAACCTTCACTCAAAATAGTGAGGAATAGAGGGCTTTAGAAGGAAGACTTTGGGGATAAATGACAGTTGTCATTTCATCATGGTGTGTCTTATGAATAACATACATGAAAAATGAACTCTATGATACCTCAGCAAAATACAGCAGTGCATGCCTGTATAGTATTCCTTTTTCTCTAGGGGTATTGTATGGCTAGAAGAGATTAGTATATCAGTTTTGAATGCTTTCATTTTAGGCATGTCAAGCAGCCAGGAAATCGAAGCCAGATGACCAAAGTGAGGATGATGGCCTCTCAGAACAGACAATCCTCAGCATGATCTCTAGAAGTGCATCAGACACGACTATTGCAGGCCTGATGAGCATGTCAACGTCTTCAACCACTGGAGCCACTGCTTCACTTCCAGCCACAGGAGAAGACTCTCCAGGGGAACGAGGTAGTACAGATATTTTATCAGACAGTTGGATGGCTCAGCATAAACAAGACATTTTTGCCAATCTTGATCATCCACATCATGATAGCAGTAGTGGCGTCTCTTTTGTTAAGCAAAACATCAAGAGTGCACCACTAGCAAAAGTATCATTAAAGGAATATCGTGCAAAACATGCTGAGGAATTGGCTGCACAGAAACGCCAGCTAGAGAACATGGAGGCAAATGTGCGTTCCCAATATGCTTATGCTGCCCAGAACTTGCTTGTTCAACAACAACGTGAACGGGATGTGCAGCAGGAGGAGAACTCTCCAATTGTCCTGAAAATCCCTCTAGGCAACAATTCTGATGGTGCTGAACGGCCTCCTCCTGAAAAAGCTGAAAAACCCTCATCTGCACTTAAAGTACGGCTGCCTGCCCCAGGAGACAAGCCTATTGCTTCTTCCAAACAAGACGACATAAAAGTGCGCATTAAGGTACCACCTCCCACGGAACGACACAGCCTGCCTGATGAAAACAGTGGCAAGAGCAGAGGAGAGCACAAGGAAAAGCATAAGATCCATTCTTCTAACCACCATCACCATCATAACCATCATTCTCACAAACATTCACATGGGCAACCTGTTGTCAACACCAAACGTCCAGGGGATCCCAAGCATGTTAACCCAACTGGCATTGTGTCACACAAGGGCTACGTCCCAAATTGTTCCTCCCGTAAGAGACCACTTTCTGAGGAGACCTCAGTTACAGTCCATGAACATCAGCCCAAAATCAGTAAAAGTTCCAAGGGGCCCACTGTGCCATTCTCGTTCCCTCAGCATTCTGGCCACAGCTTGGAAGCGGCTGGTCTACCTTTTGCGCAGGCTAACAAAGCCAGAGGGGCTCATGGAAAATTGGACAAGAGCACCGCTGGGGCCAATGGACATAACATGAACCAATCCATTGACTATCAGGATACAGTGAACATGCTGCACTCCCTGCTCAGTGCACAAGGCATGAAACCCACCCAGTCATCCAATTTTGACTTTGTGCATCATTATGGCGAATACTTGAACCCTAGGGCTGCTGCAAGTGTTGATAAGCCACGACCACCCCCGCTCCCATCAGAACCTCCCCCTCCTTTACCACCACTCCCAAAGTGATAGTTTTAACTACTGAGGTTCTACAAAAAAAATAATTGCGCATAGTTATCTCCACTGCCTTGTGTGAATGCCCTGTCCCCTTTTTAAAAGAAAACATTTTTTTATTATCGGTAGGAGAACATAGTGTTCTTAAAACTGAAAAGATACGCTCTTCCTTCTCAGTGTGCATCCCCACCCACTCACCCCCTTTCAGTTCTGGATGGTGAAATTTTTCCTATAAGACCAGCTGTCAACTTCAGAGGTGAGGGTGGGCTTGAATGTTATCATCCCGATAGGAAATGGCGGACTATTTAAATTGACCGTCTTTTCTCCTTTTCTTTAAAAAAAAAAAAAAAAGAGGACTTTTAAAAATAATTTAAAATAAGTTATATGTTTAGTGTTGATTTTATTTTTCTAATGTGGATAAAGGAAGGAGTTATAGCAGAAATGGAAATGAAGAAGGGCACATGAGTTCTGTCTATTTGCAGTTGTTAATGTGTCGTCCCAGTGGAAGTTGCCTCCGCCAGCAAAGGTTGGAAAGGAAGAATAGGGAGAAAGGTGTGAGAGACAGATGTACTGAATATAAGTAAAGTAGAAAATGGAAGTGGTGAAGCAGAGTTTTTCAAGTTTCTCCTTACTTAGATCTATGATTCTTCATCAGTAAGTAAATGGAGACAGATGCAAAACCTCAAGTTCCAAAGAATGGTGAAGTCAGAAATGTTAGTTGCTAACTTTTTTATTCCTTCCTGCTGATCAAGGATAATTTAGGAGCGAGGTTTTATAAGTTCACTTCCTTCTTGACCACACTGCTTTAGGGTGCCGTTACTATGTTTACCATGTCAGTCTTTGTCTCAGTCTTTGCTCAGTCTTCGTCTCACTGGAAGACAAATGACTAACATGACTTAACCGTTTAAAAAAATCTCATGGGACTGTATTTCAGTGGTGGGCAGCACTGCATGCTAGTGCATGAACTCTTAAGAGTGCCTTCAAAAAAATGCTGCATTAGTATAGTTTGGGGAAATGTGTGTTTCAGCAGAGGAGGAAGAACTAGAAGAGGCTGACAGCCTAGGGACATTAGAGCAGTAATCGTGGGATGCGTTATATTATACCTTAAATACATTATGGAGTATGAGATTTTCACATTTTGTCCAAAAGGGGAAAAAAAAGATATAAGGATGACCACAAACGAATCAGGCAAATTTGATGAACAGAGCAAAGATTGTGAGCCTGTGGCCTTCCAAATGTTAAGTTATATTTCCCAGTATCCCTCACAGTTTTTCATGATAGTATGGGCTCCTGGAAAGTACAGTTTGCCAATATCTAGAAGGTCTAATTTTTCTGTCTCTAAGAGGGAAGAAAATTGAACAAAAGTAGGATGAAGACCTGTGAATATAAAGATGTTGATACAATACAAAAATAGCCAGTTTGAAGGTGCCCTGAATTGGTTTGAACATTGATGTAATGTTCTGAACTTGTAGCCTACTACTACTGGTATGCTAAAAATGGGACTAGCATTTAAACATGGACGTATATTATGTTTCTGTAGATCACATAAGAATATTTTAATTCTATGAAATCAGCCTTGGTTTGTAAGCCAGCATTTGGACAAAGTATTTGGAGTGAGTAGTCTTCAATCTCAACTTTATTTTGTGTCTTTTAATATAGTCCCCTTGTTCCACAAGTCATTTCAGGGTATTCCTACTGTTGTGAAGTAAATTCCAAATTGAAATATGAGGGACTGTGACCTAAAAAGGGTTTTATCCACAATGGATGACCCTAGTATATATCAATAGAGGCCCAATCCAATATGTTCAGTCGTGACTACGAGCTGTGGCCTCTGTAATGTCATGTGAGTGAAAGTTAATTGCTGCTGGTTTCAGATGATTCATCATGTTTAAATAAGACACTCATCTGCTTGTTTTTGCCGAAGTATTTTCTCTGAATTTGGAATAATTTTTTTCCCACCACCTTTGGATTTCTGAACCAATGGTGTCTCAGCTATTGATGCAAACTTTGGCCTAGTTTTGTGTAATGTTTCAGAAACTGTTTCTAATTCTTGGCTCACTTTATTACTATTCCACGTTTCAATAAATGTACTGTCTCCGCATTTAATTTGTTCCTTGTGAAATTTCTTGCTAATGTTTGAATTTGTCAGCAAAAGTCTATACAAAAGTATTTGGGACAGTAACAACAGCACTATGAATCTTTAAATCTTCTTTGTTTATTTTCTAGTTTTTTTATTTACACTGAGACGTAAAAGCAAGCAATAGCAATTACAATTTAAAAACAAACCACAATTGATTTGAACAAAAAATAGCAAAGAAGCAAGTAGGAAAGGAAAAATAACTTTGTGGCATGGTAAAAAAAAAACAGACCACATTTAGTAGACTCTCAGATGTTCATATGTTGGATCATATTTTGGAGATTATTGGATCTCAGATTTTGGATCATAATTTGTCACTTAAAATCTGCAGATTACTATCTTGCTGTTAAAATAGTAATCCTTCATTTACTATGCTTCCTAAAAGGTCCTAGGTAACCCATGGAAATGAATGTGTCAGTTACATAAGAGTAATTAATGTATGCTGAATTGTCTAAATCATCTCTTGGTCCTTATGTTTAAAAAGAACTTATTTTGATCAGCTGACATTTTTTAGGCTTGCTTGAAACATCATGTTCAGTAATCCATGTTTTGTATTGTACAGATACACACCTGCATGTATCAATTTACAGTATTTATAGTTATTACTACAGTATGCAAATTTATAATGGACTTGTAAAACCATACTTATCTGTATGCAGAAAGAAAAGGTCGGGGAGATTTCTCAGTCACACAAATAATAAGATGAAAAATCAAATTTTGAAGAGAACTTCTTTCTGCATTTGCCGTTGAGCAACTGTTAAGATTGAGTCTGTTTAATCCTAAAATAAAATGCGGAGTCCATGTAATTCATACTGGACTACAAGGAAAGTCCCTAGCCTGGCACTGTATGTTTTGATCTGCATTCTTAGAATTCCCGTGTTGGTTATGCTGTCTGGCTGTTTCAAAATTGCATTCTGTTTTTTTTAAAAGGGGTTTGTCTGGACAATGACTTTTACAAAGCACTTAAGCTTCTATCTAGCTTGAATTTACAGCAGGCAATGCCTTTAAACATGCTGTACATCCAATCCTATTAAACGTAAGGCTTTGGTGACTTCTTGATGCTTTGCTGACCTCTTCAAGGCAAAATGCTGCACAGACTGCAGGCAACTGAACAAGGAGTGACTGGGCTTGTTTTTATAACCAAATGTGCTGGCTTGTTATTGCTTGCATAGCAGAACACTGCCTCTGAAGATGTTAGCCATGGTTGCTGGTGTAATGTTAGGAAATCTTTTCACCTATATTACTATTCAGGTCACTAAAATCTGAAGCCCAACAGATATCAGCCATAAAAGTCTGCAGGCCGTATAACATACATTATCTTCAAAAGTTAATGGTTTAGTTTAGATTTCAAGGTAATTGAATTTATTCTGTTTACCATTTTCTGGTGTTCTTTGCTCTCTCCTACATAAGTTGCCAAACACGTAGCCATAATTCATTGTTTTCATAAACCTTTCTGAACTGTGTAGCAATTCAGACTATGATTTATAGTTCTAGAACTAAGAGTTGTACAGGTTGGGAATGTAAAGGATAGGATGATATCTAGACATAGACTGCAATCTTTAATGCATAAATTCTGCATCATAGAGTAATGCCACATTGGGATGGTAATGTGCATTATAGCTAGTTCCCACCATATGACTACAATTGGGAGCTGGAATTTCAGTCAGTAAGCAATGTCATTAAATGAGTTGTTTGTCGACCCACTTTTACAACCATTTTTACCAATGTCATTAAGCAAATCCAGCTTCCCCAACTAACTACTTGTTGGAAGCCATCAGGGAAGATTACAAATTGCAATCACATGACTGCAAGATATTGTAATCCTAAATATGGGCTGGTTACCATGTGCCCAAATTACAATTCACTGGGATGCTGTGACAGTTGTAACTTTTGTCAAAGGTACTTTTTCTGAGGTTTTCCTAACTTTGAACCATCATTAACCAAACTCATAAATTAAGCATTATTTGCGTATTACCATGTATTTTGGGAAGAAATATCCATCTGGTTCAGTTCCAAGCTGGGAGAAAGATCTTGGAAACATGAAGGCTGATTGGAAAGATAGTTTAATGATGAAGCAGAAGCACATGCTGGCAAAATGGAGCTGAGAGTAGAGGGTTTTTATATCTTTGAGCTTTGCACTTGAGCTTCCTGCAAGAACATGTATTCTATTGGCTGTTGTCAGACTCCCATGGGGCCATGTAGGGATTACCTATGTAGCGGGTTATAGCTCTCTTTATAGCCAAAGTACAAATCCTAGGTTTTTTTTTTTTAGCTAACTTTGGTCAGAAGTTTGGACTACTCTGAGGGTGATGCTAATAATTCCTATTGTGGCTTAATGGCTTTGTCCTGTGTTGGATCTTGAATGAGGGCTAATCCTATCATTCTGCCTTTGTTTCAAAATATCCTGGTTTGAATGGATTACCAAATCTGCATTTCAAAAAGATGGCCTCCTCAGTTTGATTTTGAATAAGTTGGTCCAGTCTTTCTTAATGGGCACCTAAATGTCTGCAGGGGCTATTAAGAAAGACCATGGGGCTGCTTTCTGTCTCCCAAGAGCATATTTCTCCTTTAGGAAAATATAATCTGCTTTTTAATATTTCCTAAAATATTTCATTCTTGTAGGAGAGTAGGTGCTAACTTTCTACAGTCTCTTTGATTAGTCTATATTTGGAACTAACACGGATAAACACTGGTGATCAGCAAAAATTGTCAAAAGGGTACTTTGCACTAGAAAGTATATCTGTAGACAGAGGGTAGTTTGGGAAAACATGTTTCCCAAGTAATAACTCGCTTCAGGATTCCAGCAAAACTCTTTAAAGAAAATGAAATTATACTAAATAGGATGGGATAATTAAGCTTTCAATCCTGTAAAATTAAAGAAGATAGCTATTGTAAATCTTAATTGCTGCAACTCCAAATTCCCCCTCACTTGGCATTTTGGAAATATTGTCTTAAAATACTGTATGTTTCTTTTAATCTCTTATCCTTTTCTCCACATGGTTTTCATACTTTGTGAAACCCCATAACCAAGTTAAAATTGTACTGGCAAAACTAGGCATATTGCACTCCAAACATCAACAGTAGTTGGCTGAAGAACTTTTCAGGGTTTTTTTTTAATTTATGTAAAAGCAATGTAGATAAATGAGCAGAATAAGTAATCCCAACCACCTTGAATAAAAGGAAAGAAGGAAATTGATTTACATTTTTGTGTAACTAGTAAAGGGGAATGAAGGGATTGATACATTTATATTATCTGCATGCAGGCACATTAATCTCATGCTCCAACTGTGGCCCCTGCTGGTTGAAGATTAAGGGGTTATAGTATGGTATCAACTGAAAAGCAACGAAAAATTTAAGGGACTGAATGCCACTTGATTTTGGGAAGTGCAAGCAAATAAAGGCGGAACTTTACAAGAACACTTGGAAAATTTATTTTCTATTACCATGTCATAAAGGGTATGGAATAATGGGTTTAAATTATAGGAACCAGCAGATTTCAATTAAATACCACAAACCTGTCAATATTAAGAATGGTTTGACAAGCAACATGGTTTTTTTCCCAAAACAAAATTTGAGTTAGTCCTGCCAAAGGTGGTATCCATTAATGGGCATTCCATTAATTGATCTTTACACATTAGCAATTTCAGGTTCATGAGATGGAATCCTACCTTCCTGTATGTTAAATGCCATCCTGCTGGAGTAGAATACCAAACTCAGTTGCTTAAATAGAATAGAATTATTTATTGGCCAAGTGTGATTGGACACACATGGAATTTGTCTTCAGTGCATAAGCTCTCAGTGTACATAAATGATATGTGATAAATCATGATCGTAGTCATAAAAATACATTAGTAAATCAAGATACAACACTTGGTCATAAGATACTAAATAAGCAATCAACATAAATCATGACCGAAAACTAAAACAATAAGCAAGCAACAAAGTCATAAGTAGATAAGAAAGATGAGAAGAACAGTAATAGTTTGTTGTGGGAATTGTTTAGCAGAGTGATGGCACTTTGTTTCATATCTAATGAAGTCTAATATAAAACACTTTGTTTATATTATTCTTCAAAGCAGCTTGTGCAATGATATTAGAAGCAGGCTATAAAACAGACAAAATAGTTTAAATTGGGATCATTTAAAAATAATAATCACCACGATGTAGAAAAGATGTGGAGACTCTAGAAAGAGTGCAGAGAAGAGCAACAAAGATGATTAGGGGACTGGA
>JAPKID020001387.1:0-14936 GCA_026931265.2 Tropidonophis doriae
CCGCCTCCTGCACCTCAAAAATAATAAGACCTCCCTGAAAATAAAGCCAAGCGCTTATTTCAGGGGTCAAAAGAATATAAGACCCTGTCTTATTTTCAGGGAAACACGGTATTACAATACTTAGTTACAATCAGGAATTTGTTACTCTTTCATTTAAAATACTGTTCTATTAAGAAAGTTAAAATTGTAGAATAAAATCTGAATGCAATTGTAAGCATACTCTTGAAAAATACTAACTTGTGTTGATGAAGAAAATGTCACTATGTAGTCCCTAAGAGCCGATAATATTTCGAGCAGATAATTAAACAACACCTTTGAAATGGTTGTCATCAATTTATATTTACTTAATTGCCGTGATAAAGTAAATATGGACTTTTTCATTTTAAGTATGAAATTAGAAACAAGGTGTTGCAGTGTTTCATTCCAAAACACATATTTACTTCCAAAATGTTAGGTTTACTGCTAAAGCAAATAAGATACTCCCTGCTCATATTAAAAGTATTGCAAATATAGGACTGTATTCTACAATTGTTTGTTCTGTAACTTTAAGAAAGGTATAAAAGAGGTGATGTTTATTGTAAAGAAAACAGTTTAAGGCATTTCTTCCCAGAAAGCAATCTTGCGTACTACTCTCTTTCTTCCTCTGCTTTTATTACCATGCTTCAGTACCTTATGATTACACTCATCTTATAACAATAATTAATTTGGAAACTAATCTAAGACTTCCTTTCAGGTAAATACTCTAAGTTGGAATAGCGGTAGACAGTGAAGATTGTAGTATCTTGTACATTTACTCAGATTTAATCTTTCTGTTGCTCAAACAGGACTTCTGCTTTGTGATATTTAACAAAACAAGAAGCATCTCCCATATATTCAAACTGTCATGAATAATTGATTAATAATAATCCAGTTCTCAAGATTAAATAGCCTATTATATGCTGATGTTTTACAGACAGAAAGGTCACTGCCATCCATCACTTCAGCTTCAAATTTATCCTCTTCTTCATTAAACATATACCTTTTTCTTTCTGAAAAGGCATGTTTTCATCCATATGGGAAGAAGGAAAGCTTATGATGGACGTGTTTTACTATCTTATAAGTCTACTCTTCAGTAAGAGGAGAAATTTAAACTCTCTGGATATGTCTAAAATGAATGCCTTTTAAGGTAAAGCATGACATTTTAAAAATTCAAATCCTCTATGGTACTTGAGACATTGAAGTGGCTATTTTTGCAGAGTCCCCATTTGCAAGAATTAGTGAATTGTCTTCTGAGAGGTAATCATTTAAGGTTGCTTCACATGATCATCTTTTATCATATGATGATTACAAATATGCTAGTTTGCTTTTGTGAAATCTCTATTGCAAATCAGCTCTTACTATTAGAGATTCCTTATTGGACAGTTGACAGAAGCCTCACTGAAAGCTAATTTGTGCTGAAGTTTTTCCAATCAGACAAAATGGTAGTTAGCAGGAAGTGATTTTAATCATGCATGGGATTTTCATTCATAGACAATGTGATTTTTTGAAAGTGACTTTAATTTAGAAATCAATACATGAATGAGAAAGCACTATTAGCATATTTCAGTGATGTACTTCTATATCAGTCATTATTTCAATAAGGTCATCCACGTACAAGATAATTTTAAATCGGAGAAGAGGCAAAGATTCCAAAGAGATGCTCCCAAAAGTAGTGATTATAAAGTAAATTAAATCTTATTACAGAGAATGTATTACATAAGCAAAATAACTTTCATTTCTTGGATAAGTTTTGATGCTCTTATCTTGTTTTTATGTTTTACTTTACTAAAATTTGCAATACTGGCTTGGAATAAGACCCAGCAAGCGAACTGAAATTTTCTTTGGAAAAGCATGCATAAAAGTATGCTATGTGTGTGGTAATTGGTCATTATTTGTTTTTTAATAGCATGGCGTATTTACATCCCATTTTGATAAAACGAGATAAAAATAAAAAATAGGAAATCTAAAATATTGTAAACATACGTCTAGTTTACATATTTATTTTTTGGCCCTGCAGTAACAATTCAGTGATGGTATTTTGCTCCATTTATAGAGAGCATTTGCACATCTATTGTGTTTCCCTGAAAATAAGATCTGGTTTTATTTTCTTTTAAGATTGAAAATAAGCACTCAGAACGAGTTCCCTCTCATTCTGTGTCTCTGGGCACCTGGAGGTGTTTCTGGTGCACTCTTGCCAACTCCTGCCCTGCCCATGGTGCCAAACAAGCTTGCAGCTAAGGGCCCCTCTCTTCCCTATCTAACCTTGTGGCTCTGGAGTGGGTTGCAACCACGGGTTGCACTCCACCAGGCCTGGAGTTCGGGTCTTGGTTAAGCTGCTGCTACGATGAGGCAGAAGTCTGTGTGATGCATCAGAATTGGCTCCCCGCACCTCTGCCCGGCTTCTGGCCCTGCTGCACCTGTTACTGCTGACCTCATCACCCTCCTGGCTGCACTGGTCTCAGCAGCCCTGCTGGGTTGCTCCTGCCTGGTGTGGGGCTATTGGCCATTACATGGTAACTACAGATTGGAAGATGCCGGCCAGCTAATGGCTTGCTTAATTGATTTTTTATCACTTTAGCACCACCCATCATCCCTACATTTTATATATATTTCCAAAACTCACTACTGAGAGTATATTTGAAGTAAATGCTACCTAAAGCAATATATTTCTGTTGTGCATTTTTAAAATATTGTGAAAAATACTGCTAAAGTCTCTGTTTAATTGGACTTTCCAACAACTTGTGTTGTTAGTTGGATAATATATAAGAAGTTAGAAACTGCCCACACTATACTTGAAATAGTGAGTGAGCTGACATTGTAGTAGCCTACAATTTTCTGTGGTAATGATATATTCAATTATCCATATTTAGCATTTGAAATATAAAAGTAGATATTTTGTAAAAACTGTGAGCCACAGGATATACCCCTACTACAACCTGGTTAAGAAAACATTAGCCATCTCTAGGATGAGACGATCAACACAAAATATTTAAACAAAAACATGTGTGGTAATAATTTTAAATGCCTCCAGACTTACATTTCTTATATTCAGATGTAAATATGGGCTATACATTGTATGAAATAAATTTCATTTAGGCTAATATGGGAAGTTTGCAAATTGATTTCTTTTACAATAGTTATGGAAGACACAGCAGTTACTAGAAAATCTGTATTCCAATACCAAGTAATAACTACTGCTAATGAATGCTAAAATTGTTGGATAGTTGTACTTATTTCATATGTTAATAAGAGAGACTCAAATATTGCAGTCCAGAGTTAAACAATACATTCAACTACCGTGTTTTCCCCAAAATAAGACAGCGTCTTATTTTCTTTTGACCCCCGAAATAAGCACTTGGCCTTATTTTTGGGGAGGTCTTATTATTTTTGAGGTGCAGGAGGCGCTGAGCATGGTCACCTCATGGCTGCTGGTGTGTTGCAATATTTTCAGGGAGGTCTTATTTTCAATGGAGGGCTTATTTTAGCGCATGCACTCAAAAGCCCGATTGGGCTTATTATCTGGGGAGGTCTTAGTTTCAGGGAAATAGGGTACCACAGGAACAAGTTGGTTTCGGGAGAACCAGAGGCACCTAGAATCACAGTGTACAATTACTAACAGAAAAGACAAGAGTTCCCAAAATATTTTTGCTTTATCAATTATTAAAAATTAAAATTTTTGTTTGTGTAGACCTCTACAAACCATGGATAGCCCTAAAAAGTAATCTTGAAGAATTTGAATGCCAATTAGGAAGCAACAATTTAGAACAGAATATGGATTAACTAAGAAAATACTTCTTCAGCTCAAAATCACAGGTGTGTTGGTTATACTCCTGAAACAAAGTAATATTTGTTTCTTAAGAAAAAATATGAGAAATCTAGACACTGTGCCACAGTGTACAGATACTACAGTGGCAGCTAAAATACGTACTGGCTGTGTGATTAGGCTCCATCTAGAACCATCAGAAAGGCTGAACAAAGAAAAGTGTGTGATTTTGAACTATTGTGCGAGAGAAAATAGATGAGGTCACCTTGGAGAGCAAGCTGAATGCAATATTGGATTTGCACCTGTTCAGTTCTGTATCTAGTTTTACTCCCCCAACTGTTCACTTGGAACCAGGTGTAGAAAATGGAAGCGAAGTAGAATCTGGAGACTTGGATATATATGTAATACTTTATGACTGTACAGAATATTACAACAATCACATTCTTATGGGTTCTACTACCTTGCAAAAAAGTTTAAATTTTGTTTATTTTATCTTTAATAAGGTAAATTCTGGTGCTAGTAAATACTTCAGCAATTCATTCTTCTATTAGTAAAAATAAGGAGACAAGTACAGAAGATTTATTATTAAACACTTTCCATAAATATATATAAAAGGGTAATATAATGGCTTTTGGAAATATGCAACAAAGAAACTGGAACAAGACTATATTAATTTTTCTTGATATTTCTGGAAAAAGCAGTGTTCAACTTTTAACTGAAGAAATTTGTCATCTCTAAATTGTTGCATACATATTACAGACTGCCTTAGTTCTTCAAAAACATTGAAGATCAAAGAAAATGGTCTAAATATATTGGTTCCCATTCAGTTAATTCCCTTACATAAGGACTTTTGAGTACCCCTGCCCTCAGCTATATTGAAACTATGTGAGCAGAATAGAGATTTATATCTTGTCGGAACTGAAAAGAGGAACAGAATTTTAACTTGGAAAAAAATTGCATGGATAATTTCCTCCCATTACAGCAGTCTTTACTGTCTCTTCTTTGGATGTTCTATTACAAATGTTCAAGATGAATATGAAAAAGTTTGTCTTGTTCATTTTCCTTTTAACATTCCCTATTAGTTATTTGACTGTTAGGCAGTTGGAAACTAAAGTGACTACATTTTGTGGCATTGTTGTAAAATGAGAAGTGTAATGGCATAACTTTTCAGCAATCCATGACCATGTATGTATGTATGTATGTATTTGAACTCTCACACAACTTTTGATTTGAACTTTTTGTTTTCCTACTAAATAGACCTGCAAGGAGGGTTGTATGGAGAATGAGTGACTGACGCGGTCACCCAATGAATTTCTAAAACTAAGAAAGAACAGATTGGTGTTTCTCAATGCCCACCTAACACATTAATAATTACATGGGCTTCTACATGCATTATTGTAGTAGAATATTCATATGAGAGGCAGATGTGAATTACATTAGTAATATAGCTAAAATATCTTTGTCATGTCATGAATATTATGTGTTGAAACTTGCTGTATTTAAAGCGTAACTGCATTCTCATTTCTTTCCCACTATGTAGTGAATTTGAAAGACTTTCTCTTAACAAATAAATCTAAAGTTAATATTTTCTAGCTATGAGTACTGAATGCATATTTCATTGATGTCATCATTATGTCACTTTTTGTGTAAAATGTCTTAATGTGAGGGAATAAATTTTATGTAAAAGATTTAGACTCTTTTGGAACTTGTGCAAGCTCAGCATCTTTTGGTTATTTTTTAGAAAGCCCCTCTTTCTTGGACTGTGGCAGAAGCCTGGGGTGGGAAACTTTCTTACCTTAAGGAATGGATTTATAATACAATTCCTAAAGAACCTCAACTATGGGATCATAAGATAGCATTTTTCAAATAGATGAAATAAAGTGAAAGCATATTCTGTTATTCCAGAATGCAAGACATGAAATAATTGATTTAAGTTACAAGAAGCAAATTCTGATTTAATGTTAAGAAAAAGCATTAAAAACCGTTACCCAAAGACATCGACTTCCAGAGCAGTTCAGAGCATGGACTGCCAAGCACTTGCCAGAGAGCCATCAGTTTGGGAAATTTTAATTTGATTCTAATTTTATGGTCAGGTATGTATGTAACTTCCAAGTGGGTACAAGAATAATAGATGTCCTCATCCCACTCAACTGGGATCTTCTGCCCTCAGCTGCAGGAAATTATATTACATATTTGCCTACAGTGTATGAAAATCATATTTAACTCCAATATTCAGGTGAGTAGTTAAAAACTTTATAAGAATTACACATACATGTTTTCAATAGTAAGTCAGGACTCTCCCTCCTTTGGATGTGACTGCCAGCAAATAATTTTAGAGTTCTTTTTTCTGCCAGAGTTTTCAAGAGATTGATCTTTGAGTTGATTGACCTTCTGCATCATTAGAAAATGTTATTATTGTCTTACTATTTTGCCTTACTATCTTAATCTTCTCTTCACTCTTTATTAAATTTCTGAGAGTTTTTTGCCAAAACAATTTGTCTTCCTATCTGAAAGAAGGAAGAGGGATTCTTTTCTTTTTTTCATTTCTCCTTTCAACGGGCTTGTTGTTTTCAGCCTTATGGCATAAAGTCTCCTTTATTATAGTATAAATTATAGGATGATTGCTCTACTGAATGTATGGGAGAATATATAATTAAAAAATAAATACAGGTGGTCCTCAAATTATGACCACAATTGAGCCCAAAATTTTTCTTGCTGAGACTGTTGTTAAGTGAATTTTGCCCATTTTATGACTTTTCTAGCCACAGTTATTAAGTAAATGACTGCCGTTATTAAATTAGTAAAATAATTTTAAGTGAATCTTGCTTCCCCATTGTCAGAAAATTGCAAAATGCAATCACATGACCTTGGGACGTTGCAACCATCATAAATATGAGATAGTTGCCAAGCATCCAAAGTTTGATCACATATTGATTTATGGTAAGATTGAGAAAGTATGCATCAATACAAGTTGAGAAGTTCTGAATATGTGGCAGTATTTTATATGCTAATGCCAATACCAGATTATTAGGGGGAAAACAGACTTGGAAGAAAGATAAAAATTAAAATGGGAATGAAAGATTGATTGCAGGAAGAGAAAGTAGAAATTTCACATGTAAAGTATTGGGTGATAAATTAACCTTTCAGTGGAATGAATGAAAAGTGGACATGTGGAAAGATGATAATGGCTGGTTGGAATGAGGGGTGGGTTTTACTACCGGTTTGCAACCCCGCGCATGCATGTGCACTGTTCAATGTAAATTGTTCTTCGTCCATGTGCAGAACAATTTACAGTGAACTATATACACACACAGTCACTGAAAACCAAAAAGGCGGCCGCCCAGTGGTGGTGAGGGAACCTGGTTTGATGGCATGTCAGGGCTGGGTCACTGCCGGTTCTGCAACTCAGGCCTGAATTCCACCACTGGTTTGGCCAAACCCACCTCTGGTTGGAACATAACAAATGATATTATTTCATGTGCCTTGGGTTGAATGATACTAATAGGAATACAGTACAAATACTTCTCCTGCCTCATCTTTCCTTTCTCCTCCTCTTCCTCCTCCCACCTTTTTGGGGAATATATCAAACAATTAACATTTTAAAAAGAGCTAGGAGAGTTGAGATGAAGGGAAGAGTAAGAATAATGCTTAGGTGGAACAGATGCAATCTTCAGAAAGAGGAAAGATATAAGATTAAAAGATAATGGCAATGGATGTCTGTAGTGAACGTAAGAATGTTTTACAAGGATAAACACATTTGGAAAGATGTAGTGAACGATATTACTTTGAAAAAGATTTAATTCTATTTTTATTTTCTGTTTTCTCTTTAACTTGTTTTGTCTGTAACTTCTTCGGTCGCGTACTTTTTCTATGCATACCTACCCCAAGAAGCAATAACATAATGGTTAGGTACATATGTTTAAAAGACGATTCCTTCTTCAGAGTTACAACTCTTCCTTCCATTGTTACTTTCATCTCAGCCTCTTCAAAATTAAAGATATCTTTTTGAAAGTAAACAATCTAAGTCATTATGAAGCATGTTTCCATTTAAGATCCATTTCCGATTGTATATTCTTTCTTTTTAAGACTAGCTAGGCAACTAGATGATACTAAAGCTGTAATCGATGCCCTAGATTTTGAAACCATTGACTTCATCACCTACAATTCTTAAAACAGTATTGCTCCTTTTGAATTTTATGATTGCTTGCATGCATTTGCCATATTGGCAAATAAAATAAGACAACATGATCAGAGGTTCATGTTGATCATACTGATATATAAAGGGAAGTTATGTGTAAAGTTTATACACTTTTTTTGCATCATAGAACTACCATATACCTTCTTTTCTCCATGTCTGTTTTATTTCCATAAAGAGAATATAGATAACACGCATCCCTAATCAGAAAGCTTAAAAAAAAAAGGTAAACATTTAAAGTCACAGTCCCCTTTCAATAATTACCTTTGAACCTAGTATAATTTGCAGCATTTATACATATTTTTAGTGTATTTTAGCCAGTGGTGGGTTTCAAATTTTTTTAGAACTTCTTCTGTAGGTGTGGCCAGCTTTGTGGGAGTGGCTTGCCAGCCATGTGACTGGGTGGGAGTGGCTCACCAGCCATGTGTCTGAGTGGGAGTGGCTTGGCAGTCATGTGACTGGGTGGGCGTGACCAACTTGTAAAATGTGGTGAAACTCACTTAATAACGCTCTTGCTTAGCAACCAAAACTCTGGCATTTGAGGCATGCAAGTCTTAAAGCTGTCAAGTTACAAGATCCTTGCACCCCTAACCCTTTAGAAAAAACCCCCCAGGGGTGTTCAAACTTGACAGCTTTAAGACTTGAGGACTTCAACTCCCAGAATTCCTCCTCTCGCTCTTCCTCTGGATGATGGGCGGACGGGCTGGGGGAGGGAGCTCTGTAGATTTGTGGAACCTCTTCTAGAGAAGAGGCTAGAACTGGAAGGAACCTACCCCTGATTTTAGCTTACATTTAGCTCGGTTAAAGTACTGCTGTAAAACAAATTAAAATAAACTCCAACTTATTTTAACATATTAAAAAGAAAAAATAAGGAAAGTAAATCTTAGAAGAATAACTAACTGTCTTAACTTGAGACTTTTAAAAATCTTTATGACAAAAACAAAACACTCTTAATAATGTAATTAATGAAAGTGTAACATGCTGATCAAGAATACTAATACATAAATATTAGATTATAAATTAGTTGATCGCTATTGTAAATGGTCATAAAATCAGTAATACAATGCATATGTTTAAAACTAGAGACATCTAGAATCTGGTAAAGCAGCTTCAATATTCATTTGCTAGAAGTCATAGCTTGCATTCATTGTGACAAAAGTTATTTGAAGCTGAATGAGATGTATTTGTTTTGTTTGATTAGATTTTCTATATCTTAAATGCCAAGCTTTGCATTTTTCTCTGTTGGATATCATTTTAATAGTTTGCCCTAGTTTTTTGTTTTCTATCAAGTTCAGTTTCAATGTTAGTTTTATCTTTTGAAGGATTTACTATGTCATAAAGTTTTGTGTGGTCTGGAAATTTAATAAGAGATATATTATTTCATAGTCATTGATAAACAAAGTGAAGAATAGTGGCTGTAAGTCATAACTTTATAGCAACTTGAATCTTAATTCTTGTCTTGTGACCTGCTATTGGCATTTGAGTAGAAATTTTCAATTTTGACTCAGCCTGGTGATAATATAATCAAGTCTAATGAAGGAGAATATTTGTAGCTCAGGACCCCTCATAATCAAATCTCCTCTAAACAGTGGTGGGATCCTGTCAGATTAATAACTGGTTCAATGATTGCATGCTGATCACTTTGCGCACGTGCACAGTTTTAATAAAACTTACCTTCCATGTTACACTTCGGGATTAACACAGCAGAGGTGCGGCAGTCTGCTTTGCTGCCTGATTCAGCTGAGAGATATAGGTAAGTAAAATGCAGGGGCAGGCAGGTGGGCCCATGCTGGAGCTACCAGTCCACCAGAACTGGTCCGAACTGGCCGAATGCCACCCCTGCCTCTAAAATAGGTTGCCAATTAAAATATGTGATCTATTGTTGTAGTTAAAATAGCATAATATGTTCCACGTATTTCTATCAGCAGTCTAAAAGTGAAATATGTAACTTTCCACATATTCCTGAACTACAATTTAGAGTTGTGCAAACCACTTGGAGGGACATTTTACAAAACTGGGAAGAAGCTTCAGAGAGACTTCTTCTCAGGCTAGCGCCTCATTTGAGCCACCTTGCCACATTCATGAAGCATCCCTCTGAGTGGCTTGTATGCCCCCACTAATTACCAGAAATTCTAGCTACAATCAGAAGTGGGTTTCTGCCAGTTCGCCCTGAATTGGGTGAACTGGTAGTGGCAATGGCTTTCACACGTGCACGAGAGAACCAGTAGTAAAATAAATTGAAACCAACCACTGTCTATAATGGTAAATTAAGATGGAAGCAAGGACTAATGATTCAATGATACCTGAAGTCTAACCAGTATTTAAAATGTCATGTTATATATTCTTGATCTAATGTAACTTGATGGTGACAGAGGTATGAACCAATTACTACAGCTAAGCCATAAATTATGCATTATAAACATAATGCCTATGTTTACACAAACCAAGGACAAATAGATCCACAATCAAGAATCAGGATGAAAAAAGGTTAGATGACACTATGAGTTCTAATTCGATGCTCCAATTATTTTAGAAATGGTCTTAATAAGAATGATTGACAACTAACACAGCAATAATCTAATGTGTGATGTATATTACCAGGAGTCTTAGTGAATTTAGCAAGATTTAGGACTGGTTGATAGAAATAATTTAAATGGTTGCCAAGAGTTGTCCAGTGAATTTCATAATTAGGTATGTGGAGATGGGTGCAGATTTGTAAGTCCTCTAGAGCTGGAGAATTCTGGGAGCTTACCTCTATATATTCTAAAGTTGTCAATTTCAAAACCACTGGATTAAAGGATACAGAATGGACTATAATGCTGTGAGCCAATTTCACACAGCCTTCCCAAATTAAGGAGGGCTGAACTTAATTTCCCATAATGTTTAACTGACATAATCAAAGGAAAACGGAATGCAGAGAAAGCTGATATAATAGCTCCTATGCCCTTATGATCTAGAGCAAATTTTCAAAAATCCATCATTTTCACTAGTAAATAATCCGTCAATTACTTTTACTTTTCTTGAGTTTTGGTTTGTCATTATAGTTTGCATAGTTGGTTGAAAAGGATGCTTGGTAAATATGGTACTCATTAAAGTTTGGTTAGAAAATACAGTAATGATTTTTCTTTTTATAAAATATATACTGTAGACTAAATTTTATGCCTGTATTTTTCTTTAACAACTACTAAGAAAACTGTACAGATGTGGTAATCAGGAATCTGATCCATCTTTATATTTTTTTTATTTATTTGTGTTATTACAGATAGTTTGCTTTTTCAAAAGTTTTATATGTATAAGATCAATCAATCAGAAAACAATTCATCCAAATAAAGGGGATAACTGATGGATTGCTTGATTTATTTTCTGTTTAATAGGATACATTTTGTGTGATGAGGGTTGTATTATCCTACATTGAAAATGGAATACAGCTAAGCGTGCATTATATTGTTTTAGCACAGGGTATAGGTTTAATTGGTTTTTAATTAATGGTCTTTTGTATTTTTGTATTGTTTTTTAAATTTCCTGTGTGCCAGCCTGGGTCCTTTTTTAGGAGAAGGTGCGGGATATAAATCCGAAATAAATAAATAAATAAAAATCATAGTCATTGTTGTCATTTATCATAGATTTAAAAATTATTTAAAAGTTTAATATTTGATTTGCAGTGAAAGAGAGTATATAAGCATACATAACAAAATGTAAACAGGCAGATGTTTTTGACAGCTGGATATGAATTTCAAATCTAAATAGGGACTATCAGTTTTTTGTTTCATGCCTGTGCAATCTTGGTAATAAAGACATATTAAATACTCAGAAATATTTTATGCTATCTAGTAACCACAGAAGTAAATTACAGTAATTTTGGATAAGTAACACACAAAATACTATATTAAGGTGTGCTTATGAAGAGGCCAATAAGAGTGCTTCAGTGAAACATGCTAATAGGTTATATGTTACAGCAATATATTGTCTGCAATATTATTTGCTGCTTTTCTGTCAGAAATGATTCATTCTATTTAATCATTAATCCAATTCTGATAAATTTTTGCTAATAATAACTGTAAAACATTGAACAAAATTCATTAGTTTTGTAATATCATGAGAACAATTTAACATTGGAAGCAAAGTTTCTTTTTAAATATATGATATGTAATATTTTAGCATTCTACATGGTTTTTGTTTTTGTTTTTTTAAATGTTTCTCCAATGCTATCCTGAATTTAAGGTGCTGAATGTTCCTAAATCTCATATTGGAATTCTGATAGACATTGCATTAGTTATTGAATGGGAAGAATAACATTTTGCTCATGCATAGTGGAAAATTGGGTCTTTTGTAACGGCACATGGTCTGTTTGGAATGATATAACAGACACTGCATGTTCACATATCAAACAAAATGCCATCTTACTATAGAAAAGAGGTGTCAAAAAGTTTCTTTGTACCTTTAACGCATGTGATTATGTAGTACAAAATGCAGAGTTTGTAAAAAAAAAATTCAATATACAGGCAAAAAATGAATAATTCAAAACAACTCATAAGTTCTACATTCTACTGTATCTTTTATAACACAAGCAGAAGATAGCATTGTGCTCCCAGTAGGGCTGAATTTGCACAAGTTACACCTCTGAAAATGCCAGATGGTCTATGGTCTACTTTTGAGAGCTGTCATATATGTAAAGATTTTTTAAAAAAGAAAGACAGCTGAATGAGAGTAGTGGATCATTAAAGAGAGAGTGAAAGTCCCTTGGTATCGCTGTGTTTTAAGAAAGCATTGTGTCCTTTCCTCATATTAAGCTTTTCATTATTTTTTCCTTTTTCAGATGTATGTAGCCTTTAAAAATAACATTTATAAAAATAAAATATTTCTATTTTAATTTCAATTATCGTGGCTTAATCATAAAAACTTTCAAATGTTTTTGGTTCTGCAGATTAGAATTCAGGCATATAGATTCTAATTGGTTTCACGTGCATTTTAAGCTTACGATTCAAGAATCTTTAGTGAAAAATGATTGATAAAGTTAAAATAAATTAGAATTGCTATAATTAATACATTGGAGAGGGGGTGTTATTCATTTTTTTTATTTGACCTGTATATCATTTGACCTGTATATCACTTCTGAAAACCACTGGTGGGGCAAAAACGCCCTGTTTTTGGCTCATTTCTGCCCTCCCCAGCCCCCAGGAGCTCTCTGGAAGCCTCCATAAGGGTATGCATGTGGCCATTGTGGTGAAGGGGGGGGGGGGTCAGGAGGCAAAAAAATGCTGTATTCGATGTATAGGACGCACCCAGATTTTCAGCCCCTTTTTAGAGGAAAAAAGGTTCGTCTTATACTCTGAAAAACACGGTAGTAACTTTACTTCTTCTCCAAACTGCTCCCTGGAATAAGCCTAGCTTGTACTTCTGGCATATGTACAAGTTGCAACCTAAATATTGATGGAAATTCTCAGTCATAAAAGTTAAATCATGGCAGCTGATTTTTTTTCTTTTTCTTTTTGGAGCTTCAAAGGTTTCAAATTAAAAAGAAGAAGAAATGCCCAGTTCCCATGACTCAAACTGCAGACAAGTACGCCTAAAGCTTAACTATATTTCTTTAGAAATAAAATCCGATGGTTTCAATGATGATTTCACTGCTTGGGTTCATATGGCAGGCTAAAGCCAGGCTGGTTAAACCATGGTTTACTAAACAAGACTCAGTGACCTGCAAAGCTGTTTGGGGAACACACAAGTGTGGTAAGAATAACAATAATAAGCAACGCTAAGCCACAAATAGAGACTTATAAGTAAGGAAAACTTCATATGAGTCATTGCAGTATGAATAATGAATCCAGCTACCATGTCAGTGTTTAGCACCTGGCTGTATAAACTTGTCTGCCTGGGATTACACCCACCCATTATTTGTGAGTTTTTGCTTTAAAAACTCACATTTGGAAAGTTTCACAAACTATTTTGTCGGAAAGCATTGCAACAGCAATATATAAAATCTGTAAAGGCTGCGTCAGCCAGCAAACCTCAGTGAAATATAGAAACTTTTAAAATAAAAATTCAAATCCTAGTAATTTTTGAACCAAAGATTGAATCAGTTAGCCTTTATAGGTTTTAATTTATTTAAAAATACCCACAGCACTTCAATCACAGACTGTAAGTGGCTTAGAACTAGTACAACAATGTCTATAGCAAAATTACCATCAATAAGTATCAAATCACTAGGAGAGTTTTTTTTTTAAAAGGAAGAAGTTAGCACAACTCTCTCCTAAAAATTCACCACGAGGCTTGGAATTAATAACAACATCCATGCCACGATGAAGGAGCAACTCTGTAAAAAAAAGTAGCATTTCGTAACCATTCTGAAAGACAGCCTGAAAAATAGTGACACACACACACACACCTCTGCCTGTCCAATCTGCTTCTTCATATCATCTAAGCAGGTTTTACCTGGAGTAAAAAGCGTTAAAAGAACCCAGGACCCAAGTCCTTCATAGATAAGGACACCTTGAACTGTGCTTGGAAACAAACTAGGAACCACTGTAGTTATATAAAGCAGGGGCGGTCTCCAACCTTGGCAACTTTAAGCCTGGCAGACTTCAACTCCCAGAATTCCCCAGCCAGCTTAAAGTTGCCATGGTTGGAGACCCCCTGATATAAAGGATGTAAAAAAACCCACCAATGTGTAATTCAGCTATGTCTTTATATACCAGCTGTAGCTCCAATTCGTCAAAGATAGCCTCATGTAAGAGTGAGTTGCAGAAGTTTAGCTGCAAGATGACAAGGGAATGAATATTGCCAGCATTATTCCATTTCAGGACAAGATGATATATTGGTTTTATCAAAAGTATTTCAGAAATCAGCAGCGAACGCCTGAGTCTCTTCATTACATGCCTCGCTCATTGTGCGCTACACACACACACACACACACACCATGCTTGGTTGAATGAAGCCAGTGCATGCAACAAAGTGAAGATGTAA
>JAPKID020001388.1:0-14935 GCA_026931265.2 Tropidonophis doriae
TCTTAAAACCTTGTTAAAATCCCTGCTAAAAAACCATTCAAAACTATACCATTTAAAACTATGCCAGTTAAAAACTATGCCAGGCCGGCCGCACGAAATAAATAAGTCTTCAAGATATACTGAGATGCTGTGAGAAATAAAGCATCAGAACTGATGCGTGTAGTGCTGTTGGAGAAAAACCTGAAGTCAATGTGACCAAACACGTGTAAGAGGTCACATCTGGACGAGATCCCATTGGTTGGGATTTGGTATCATTAATATGTAGATGATACATGATATTTATCAACCTCAAATCGGCTAAATGATGCTCTTGAGGTCCTGACTCAGCCTATAGTGAAGGCAGTTCATCCTCCAATTTCATTGCAATTTTTACCATGACAATAAAGATTATTATCCTGAATGAGGAAGAACTGACTCCATCTTATGAAGTCTGAATGGCTGTGGATATTAGGGCTTTCTGGACCTGAGGATTTTCTGTCTATCTATACTCTTAAGTGACATAGCATTTGTATATTCAAGAACGGTACATGATCTGGGGATCCTTTCAGTTTCAGGTGCTGCTCAAATAGCAAGTGGCAGCTGTAGCCAAGAGGGCCTTTATATGGCTGCAACTGGCATGGTGCTCCTTGGACTGGGAAGTCCAATTACTCATGGCCTGGTCACCTCACAGCTCAATTACTGCAACACACTTATAGATTGGACTGCCCTTGAAACTTTGGCGTGCAGCAGCGCGGGCAATAATGGGCATACCTCAGAATGCCCACGTGATACCTGTTTCATAAGATGCACTATTTTACCAGAATACTTCTGGAAGTGATATAGTGCTGGACATCAATCCTACCTGGCATAGAGCCCGATTATTTCAGAAATTGTCTCTGCCTGGCCAGAACACGCTTTCTCTGTTATGGTTCTTGTTTTCTGCAATGAGATTCCCCCACTGGGGCCCATCCTGTTGGCATGCCATAAAGCCTTGACGATCTGGTTGTTCTCTGGCCTTGAGTTGTTAAGCTTGATGCAGCCCTTTTCAGATGTCCTTTTGTCTATTTTCTTTTTCCTTTTTAATAAAGTGACTGGATCCCACCTTGCTTTGATTTGTATTGCATTTTTATTGCTTATTTGGGAGCCTCTCACACTCAGTTTGGAGTTGGGCAACATCTAACCTTAATTAAGTAAGCACAGTAAATAAGTAAATAAAGATCACAACTGATGTTAATAACTTTCCTAGTTGTTGTGATACTGAACCAAACTTTATACAGGAAAAAAATAAAACCTATCAAGATCACTGTCCCAGCATAAAGAAAATATTTTAAATCAAATTGATTGCAAATTGTAGAGTATGAGAAATCCTACCCTATCTCTAAAAAGACAGAAAAGCAGTTTCTCAGCATCTCTTTGAGAAGGGCATTCTGGACGCAGGCCTCCCTTAAGAGTCACCCACCTAATTTTTCATGGTGAGGACAAACAAAATCATGGCCAAAGTGCTCAGAGGGTGGAAAGAGGCATTCCCTGAGATATTCAGCAGTATTACCCCTAGACCCATGGACAATAGTGGCCTCATTGATTCCCCAAACTGCCAAAACATACTCATACATTTTGGATGCAAATGTATTGAGCGTGTATTTTCTTCTAGGGGCAGAATTCTGAAAGAGGAAGAGGAGGGAAAAGAGTGCCATACAACTCTTTCCGGTAGATGGTTAGAAAGGACATCATCACTGACCAGATCCTGACAGTCTGACTAACAATTTAAACTGAGACCATCTCAGTCTCAAAAAAACACTAATGAAACGGGGCTAAACATTTAATTTTATTTAAAATATCTCTGAACTTGAAATGCCACATTGTCTGAATAGAAAGGAAATGAGTCAAAATGAAAGACGCTGAATGACTTCTAGAAAAAATTTATTTTAAAATAAATATCCTTGCAACACGTTTACGATCTGGTCCCAATGCTCAAAAGATATCTGGAGGGTACTAAAAAATCCAGAGTTCGGCTTCCCACCTCAGTAGTTTAAAATGAAGCCACCTTAATACAATGCTCACTCTTGCTTTGCCACTACTTATAGGTGATAAAAAAAACCCAAATTTTGCTATAAATTGAAGTATTTTCTTGCCTGAACACCACGGAACCCAACTATTACTATACCTTAGTAATAATATGCCAGTCTGTGTCCTGAAAAGTACCTTACTTTAAAATTAATTCATAAAATCATCACATTAAAAGGGACTATTTAGGCTTTTAAATTCAACCTTTCAATCAGGGCAAAAATACATTTAAGCATGCCAGAAAGGAGTGTGGTTGCTGCTTGTCAGGATCCAGTAGAGGAATCGTTATTACTTGGGATTCCTTTGTTAAATTGTTCCTGTCTCCTTCCTGCTCCCCACCCCAATCAACCCCCAACATTCAGTTGTAATCTGTATTCTGTGATTTAAGATCATTATTCTATTTCATGTACTCTGGACAATGGAATGCAGCTTTTGGTCGTCTTCCTTGTAATTTGTACACTATGAGGATATAATCCTTAAAGATTTTTGTGATAGTAGCTCCTCTTGTGATCTTCCACTGTAGATGACCAGGCTGAGCTCGAGGGGTCAGACATATCATCAGTCTCAAGTCCCTTCACGCCCACAACAGATTTAAGTCCAGCCCACCTTGAATTCCGTTGACTGTTATCTACTGCCAACTCGCTTTGTTAGTTCAGAGCTCTGGTAAAGAGCTTTAGCATGCAATAAGCCTATATATTCTTTTGAACTGCCCGGAATCCTGATTTCCCGCACTTGACACCTGCTGGCTCATTCTGAAAGACAAAGAAAGGAAGTATAATACTTTTGTCTTGAAGCTTTCACCTACCTTTGGAAGAGAGGAAACATAATTACACCAAGCTGGTCCCCTACAGCCAATTAGTAGATTCAAATGTCATTTTTCAATGTAGGTTTCAAAGCTACAAAAGACTTTCAGCAGACTTTCTCTGTTCCTCAAAAGCTTAACTTCCTTTTCCTGACTTACTTACTGACATGCAATTGCAATTTTATTTTGGCCTGTTTTAGTTGAATAAACGTGCATCATAAAATAATCATCTACACGATTGGAAAAAAATAACAATCAACACCCAGAATTTACACTTGTGGTTAAAAACACTTTTGCATCTAACCTAAAAAAAGGCAGCTTCCACAACTGAAAATAATATACGTTACCTTAGTTGGATAGTTGATAATTAAAGAAACTAGAAGGCAATATAGAGGGAATATAGCCTTTATCATTCATGCTTCCACACTGAAGAAATTCCCCATATCATACACTTTTCCTGAATAAGATTAGGGGAAAGTATTTTTAAGAATTCCTACTTTTTGTCATTTATCTAAAACATGTGAAGTAAAAGAGGAAAACAGTTTTTGTTTTTTTAATAAAAGAGTTCTTGGCATTAAGACCAAAATAACTTTCCTCTTTTGCTTTGTGGTTTATCACTTGGTTGTAAACAGGATGATGGCATCTGGTAAAGAAATCTATAAAATCAGGATAAAACATTTTTGGCAGAAAAAAAATGCAATAGAATGTAAACCCGAGGATTTTTGTTATTGCTGTTGCTGGGGATTGTCTTGAAAGTGTCTTTTGAACATTACAAGTAGCATGGCATTACCCCCCAAGGGGTGTGGGTGCAATGTATATATATTTTTTTTGCTTTTGTGGATTTTTAAAATAAAGGTAGATAGTTCTTAACCTAGGACTACTTGGTTGACTGTTCAAAGGCAGTTAAAAAAAATGTCGTGACCAATCCTCACGCAACCATCACATCCCGCCACATGATCAAAATTAGGGCATCTGGGATTTATTATATAGTTGCAGAGTTCTGAGGTCACAATTACCATTTACCACCTTCCCAGGGAGCTTCCGATAAGTCAATGGGGAAACCAGATTCACTGAATGACCACGGTAAAGGTATAATTTGCACTTAACTACATCACTCAGGAACAGAAGCTCTGGTCCCAATTAAGGTTGTAAGTTGTGGACTACCTGCGGTATTAAGCTACTGCTTGTATGGATTTACACAATATCTAGAGTGGTGCTGATGGCTACAGGCCAGGCACAACCCACTCACTATGTATAAGCCACAGGACACAAAATGTGGCATAAAAACAGCAGCATTGGAGAAGCTATTATTTTGTTTTACAGGTCATTGCAATAGGTTATATTTGTATCAGATGGGTTGGGACTGGAAGGATAAGAGAACAAATTGGGACCAGCTATTTGAAAGCTGTGGCATTTATCATTTCATTGCTCAAAAATATGCTTATCAAAACCCTCACATTTGTTTTGATGAACTCTACAAATAGCAAAATAGATTTTTGAAGGAAAATCCTTTAGACACAGCAAGTATTTTAATAATGGGAGTGCCCCATCTTATAAAAATTATATTCCAAATTTCATGAGCTTTGTCTTATTAGTCAGCATGCCATTTGGTTGTTTGACTAACTATATTAGATCAACGTTACCAAAGACCCACAGCCTGCCTTGGTTAAGAAGGGCTTTGTGTGGCAAACAGTAACATATGGAATTAGTACTTTCCCCCTAAAACTTATTACACTGGCTGGCTCGATCATCTAATATTCAAGTCTGCGACTGACCACATCAACATACACACAAGACAGAAGCTCAAGAGGTACCCAAAGAGCAAGTCTGTTTTCAACTCCAGCCTTGAGGTAAACTCTCTTCCGGGATCCAGAAGTGCCCCTTCCACCTGCCAAATAAAGCCAGGTTACAATTCTAATTCAGTATTCATTGTGTGATATTTTGATAACGGAGCCTTCCAGGTGAATCCTCATTATCCTGGGGATAATTTATATTAATTATGCTATGTTCATCCAGTTTCCGTTAAGGACAGGACCATTATTATCAAATTTGCTGTCCAAGTCACACTCCAAGGCAACTCTATACGTCCAAGAGACAAAAACCAAAAAGATCAGCAATTTCACTTTAGAACTAGATACCCCTTGACTTAAAACCGTTCAATTAGTGACCAAACTTACAATGGCACTGAAAATGTGACTGAAGACCAGTCCTCGCACTTAAGACCATTGCAGCATTCCATCACGATGGAAATTCTGGTGCTTGGCAACTAGTGTTTACGATTGCACTGTCCGAGGGTCACGATTGCTATCTGCAACCTCCTCAGCTGGCTTCTGACAAGTGGAGTAGCCAGATTTAACCACGACTCATTTAAACTACGATTTAACAACCCTGGCAAAAAAGCTGGTAAAATTAGGTGCAACTCACAACAGCCACCTTACTTAGTGATGGAAATCCTGGTCATAAATCAAGGATTACCTGTAAGTTGTCTCTACATAGGATATCAAGCCTTAATGTAGAACATGGAAGATTCAGTTACAGATCAATTAATCTGTAGGCACTTCCACTGAATACATTATGTGCAACTCAACATAACAATCTTAGAATGTTATGGACCTGTGCACAATTGATTATAATTATTTGAAACTCAGAAGTTTCCTTTCTGGGTGAGCATATTAAATTCTTGCAACAAGTCCCACTATTTGTTATCACCAATTACTTTCACCAGGTATAATGGAGTTAGGCGTTAAGACATGTATCAACATACACATGCTATCACTCTTTAGATATCTGATATATTCATGCGATCATGTTGGCCCATAAGATGGGATTATATTAAAATACTTCAACATTTATTATTGGTACGAAGTCTTGCAGTTTCCTTGTTTCTTCCAGTTTCAGTATTTGCATGATTTTAACATTTTCTATAATATACCTGTGCCACAATTTTTGTGGTATAAATTGACACCACAAAATCAGCAATGGATCAACAAGTTCCTTTTTGAGTTAAGATTTGGGACTCAAAAAGCAACAGACCTATTCAGAAGCCCACTTTTGTCACAAAATAGTATTTTTATAAATACAACAAAAGTAAATTAACTTGGCTCTTTCCCAAGTTCATATAGATTGATGTATACTTTACACTCAACATTAAGAATCTGCAGGAACAGCTGAATTATAGTCAGTGCTATGAACTATACTGAGGAAATCTGCATTATTTTTTTGTTTTAATATTGTATAATTACATTGCTGATTTGAAGGACGATGAAAGATTTCTCCAAGGGACTATAATCTTGCTTTAATATTTTAGCAAGAAACACATATACATTTCAAGGGTATTTTAACAGTGGTGTATTCATGAAAATTCTTCTAGTGCCTCTGAACTGAAACCTCATTTTAGAAATATTTGTTTCTTTAGTGATTATGCATACAGCCTACTATGTATGCATTGTGATGTCACAAAATACTAAAATTTAGTATTAGAGACTCAATGGGCAAGATGAGCAGTGACTGACAAATCATCCTTTATGATAACTTACATACTTTTAACTAATGCATAAAAACTGAGCAACAAATGATAGTGCTTGGGAAAGTGGAACCAGAGGTAATTATTTCATATTTAAATTGTATCTCACATTTCTGATAACCTTTAAAATGTATTTATTTTCTATATCTAAATAATGCATAATTTGGCAGGGAATCCTAACAAAAAAGGCCACAATGGAGTTTTCTATGCAAATTTAACAGCACTTCACCATAAAAAAGTTCAAATGGTTCAATGCAAAAAAAATATATGGTTAAATGAGCCATTTCAAGCATCTGGGATGCAGTCCAAACTTCAAAATACCTGTTAAGACTTTCATACAATTTTACACCTGAAATGTTTCAAACCTATTTTGTACACCTCTATAAAGTAACACAGAAACAATCCTTCTACTTCTAAAAGCTTGATTTTCAAGCTTTTAAGGCAACATCTATATGAAATTATTTTATAAAACTTTATGCTTGTAGCCTGCCCACTTATGTGATGGAGTTATCAAGATTTCGGTTTATCCAAGTACCCATGTAGTTACTGCAGCCTTAACTTGACTGCAAAGAGTTGAAGTGTTACAATGTCAAGAACAGAATTCATTTTCAGAAGGGCATTTAATAGGCTTCGTGAAGCCAAAGAACTGAATACAGGAATACCTTAACCACTTTTAGTACAATATTGAATTACATGTGAGTCTTCCAGTTTAAAAGAAAAATATAAACAAACAGTTTTTCAAGAACTTGCAGGTTCTGCAAGCTTCAGGTTCTAGGTACATCATACAGTATAAATTTGTTTCTGAAGATCAACACGAGTCTCCCTTAATAATCAAGGGGGGGCTGCCTTCCACCATGCCCCTTCCTCACTACATCATAGTACTTTTACAAAACTACAAGGTATTAATGCATTTATAAAAACAAGGAGGATCTTCACACCTTGCTCAGGCTCTGGGGAATTATAGGTGATATATAGGTCAGACCCCCCCCACCTTGGCTTGTTGAAAGAAATCAGGGGGAAAAACAATAAATGTATTATTCAAAATGCTTAAACACACCTGTAAAAAATAAAAAAGGAAAAAAAAGCAAATTAAAAAAAATTCCTCCAAAAAGATCTAATAGGCCATCCTGTAGCAGAAGCTGTTGGGCTGCTTGTGATAAGACTACAAAAAAGGGAAGATACAGGTAGAGAACTAAACAAGATTCAGCGAAGCTCCAAAAATCTTTATAAATACAGCCATTGGAAGGACGATCTTGAGTCAGGAAGGATTTATGCTCGGTGCAAGCTGAGAACGAGAAGCAGGTACAAATTGTAAAGCACACTGAAGAAACTGGTACATTTTACTAAACTAGTCTCCCTCCTCCCAACCCAGGCTAAATTGTTTACAGCCTTGGGTGATGATGCTGTCAACTAATCTGAGAAGGAGTATGAGGAAGGGGGGGAGGGGAGTAAAGCTAAGTTTTCTTTATTAAGGGCCATGTTTGCAAACTTTTTTTTCCTTTCAAAAATAGATGGCTCTAAGAGGTATGTGGTGGTTATTTATCAAAATAGTCCAGAGGATGTTTCTGTGCGCAAAGAATGCAGTCAGAATTTTATAGACTTGCTCAATAGTTCCTTTAAGAATCAATTTGTTAAGATGTTGAACTGTCCTAGTTTTTCTTCAGCAAGACAGTTCTTTTAGGTTGTATTTAGAAGGCTAAGTACTATGTTTTACTACATACTACATAACAGTAACAGACTTAAGCCCACTTGAACATACTAAAGAAACATACTTACCTAATTATCATAATTGTCTCTGTAAGAGCTTCCAGAATAACGGTCCCCATAGCCTCCCTGATTTCTGGAAGAAAAACACAAAACTGATTTAGTCCAGTGCTGGATTAGTCAAATTGTGCAAATACTAATACCAAGAGCAAAACTAATTATGTGCAAGTAAAAAATTGTTTTATCCTCTATGCACAAATGATAGCTGCGTGATTTTGGATATATTTTATCATTATCATCCAATATCAATTATTATGGGATAGGCCAACTACTTTGACGCACTTATTATGTACTTCCTCAGATTATTTTTTTCATTTATTGTAGTTCTAAGTGGATGAGCGGATGTAAAGAGTGAATGTGATCTGAAATACAGGCAGACAATTAACATCTGTCCAGAACCACTTAAATAAGGTTTTTCCAGGGGTTATTTTGTTACTACCATGCCATCCCACTAAGAGATATGCTTGATTGAAACAGAGATGCTGCAAGGCTATACCAAGGCCTGCCTAACATTGTCCACCCAATTGCAGTCAGGATCAGTTATAAAAGGCCAGCCACACATAAAAGCACATTGAAGTAAAAAGCCATGAAGTGACCAGGCCAACAAGTGATTGACAGGAGGGCACAACTGGCACAGCTATGCAAAATTCTTCCTTGCCACAGCTGTAACCTGCCCATGAAGGAGAAGTCCAAGACAACTTTCAAATTATGTACCACGAATGAATGGCGAATTGCTATCTCTTCCAAGGTAAAAGATGTGGTATTTTCACATCCAGCAACCTACATCTGCAGTGACTTGGTCTTGCTAGGTTTATTTAATATATTAATATAATCTTACCAACACCTACTAAACGTTTACATCCATTTAGGGCAAAAAGCATAATTTTGAATATCCCCCCATTCTATTCAACCCAGCTACAGTGCAGGACAAATCCAGCATATCCATTCAATTATAATTTTGTACCTATCTATTCCAAGTGATTTAAAATGGCATATTATTTTCATTTCTACAAGATACAGTATGTTATTTACAGCAGGAGAGCACACAGCACCAACAATTCTCACATTAAATTTAAAGTAAAATTAACCCAAAATCCTTACAATGGAAAAACAGCAGCAATCTATCTGAGGTAAAATTAATCTGAAGCAAAGCTAAGTACCATGAGTGACAATAAGATAGAGTAGAATTGCTGGAGGTAGCAAGCAGCTGTTTCTAACATATGCTTTGCTGTATAATTTCTAAAATCACAGCTCATTTAAAAAAATTGTCATTGCCATTGCTAGGAATGAAATAGAAAATGTCTAGTGGAATCTTGAAACATTTTATAGGTTAAGTAGGGGGACTGATGTTCAATGCTCCCTCTCTCCTCAGCAGCATGGCATTTTTCTAGATCCCCCCCCTCCTCGAAGTTATCAAAGGATTGGCCCACGTGCCTGTTCTTTAATGGACAGGAATAGATTCTCAGATGAAAAAGGTTTCCATCCTGTAATACCCTGTTGACCTGCCCACACCCATTTCCCAATGCTCCTCCCCTCCTTAACGACTGCTAATAACCTTGACTTTTCCTAATTTCTTCACTATCCTCTAAACTACTACTGTCTGGAATAATCATCTCTAAATCTGCATTTGGTGCATAACATTTCTACCTTGTTCTGTTTCTTGAATCAGCATGTATGTATGTTTCAGTTGAGGCATGGAATATTTTGCAGATCTCTGTTTTCCATACCCAATCTGTAAGGATCACAATTTGCCTCTAAAAAAGCTTACCTGCTGCCATAATAGTCTCTGGATCCACCATATCCACCGCTTCTGTTGTCATAACGGCCACCTCCATAGCCACCACCTCCTATTGCAAAGATAAAAGTATCTGTTAAATCTTACCATTTCAATGCAGTGGAGTTTTATGATAAAGGGGCAAGTATAACACTGTAGGAAAGCTTCACCTCTAGAAAATCCACGTCCACGCCCTCTGCCTCCAGAAGAGCCACGGGAAGATTTTCCAGCCTGGTCAACTCTGATCTGACGTCCATCCACAGACTTATAAGAAAGAATCAAATAAAAATTTTATTTGATACAATTGTATTTACTGCCAAAAGGAAGCTGCCTGAGTTGATGATGATATGGGCGTAGTTAAGTTAAATACTGCATTTGATTATAGCATGCATGATCTTTTTCTTGCCACAAGCCCAATTTGATAGCAATTTTTGGAGGGGCTCTAAGCGTCATTCAGTTGCAGACTGCATTTCCCCATTTTACACCTTGAGAAGAGGAACAAACTTTCGAATGTATAATACTTTAGAAAGTATTTGTTCCAGGAGAACAAATACAATTGGCCTTTTCTAAGCTAAGTAGATAAGTATCCAGACTCAGACCACACCTCAAATATATTTGAATATCAATAATGCGACAATTATCTGCAAAAGAAGTGTATTAAATAGGGCCAGGGTTTGTTTGTTGTTAACTTTCAGCTAATTGCACATTAGATTAAGGGGAATTAAAATAAGTCTGATGAACTGTTTTATGGAACTAGAATTGTTATTCACCCATTACCTGACATTAATTTTAAGTTGTTTTATAAGTTTTTTGCAGGGCTAATTAAAACTTAGTCTATTTCCAACCTAAAGTTAACAAGATTCTGTGAAAAAAACTTTTGTATGCAGTCACTACAAAAGTTAAAGCACTTTATTTTTTTTCTTACTATTTAGAGTTTAGAAGAGTTTTCCTATGAGGCACTACTTTAACAAAAGAGATTAACATGGTTGGATTAGATGACTTCTGAAATACTTTTAAACTCTAGTGTTCCAGAAGTTTGATAGGATGGTGTCTACTATGAGTAGAGATAGTTGTGTAAGTGGACATAGATACAGAATTGGAGGGAACATAATGTAATATTACAAATATAAATCTGTATTATAGGACAAGTATGCTGGGAAATAGCAAAGCATGAAACTTTACTGCAAGCATCTTGATAGTCATCAACTGAAGTTCTCACCTCTCCATTCATGGCTCTCATGGCATCCTTGGCATCTTCAGGACGGCAATAGGTAATAAAACCAAAGCCCCTAGATCGCTGGGTCTCTCTGTCTTTCACCACAACCACTTGAGATTAGGGGGAAAAAAGCATGCTAATTTAGATCACAGATGTTCTAAGGAGTAGAGTTCAATGTGCTAGAAGTTTATTTCATGCAATTTATAGAAAATAATCTGATCTACTAACAGTCAAACCAAACTGGTGTTAGATAAGGGTGAACAGAATTCAGAGGATTGGATTTAGGTCTTTTGTGGGAATGTAAAAACTCCAGATAACCCTGCCTTGTTAACTCCAACATTAACTATGTTCAGTTGATTACCCTGAAAATAAAATTTATTGACAGTCCTAATCTTACTCTTTACACATTAAAGTAACCAGTTTACCAAACATTCATCAGAGGAAGTCTTCTATAATATGAAATAAATCCTCACATTTATGTGTAAACTTTTATATGATTTTAAATTATGACAATTCAAATGAAATAAAAAGTATTGTTTAGGATTGTTTGAGGCAAAATTACCTCAAAAGTATAACAATTTTATGCATTGCCTCACAGTACGTTACTGATATTACATCTAATATCATTAACGAATGAATGAGATTTTGTGCAATCTAATATGTCTGAAAAATGTTCTCACCTTCTGCAATGTCACCATAGGGCGAGAACAATTGCTCCAAATTTTGTTCATTGGTGTCAAAACTGAGTCCTCCAATGAAGAGCTTTCCTTCATCTGACGCCATTTTTTAAGTGATCTGTAAGCAAAAGAATCTTTAATTCTGAGAAAATGCAAGGATATATACATAAGGGCAAAATTCACATTAAAACAGATCTATGCTGCTTCAATTATTATAATTAAGTAGCTCATAGTAATAACAAATTCACTAAACATGCTACACTAATATACAAGCTTTCAACAGATTATTGCTCAAAAGTATATTCCATTGTTTAGAATTATTTAAAAAATCAGATTTTCCAAACATCTGAGTAGATAGTTGTAATCTGGACCTAAACCATATAGTAAATGGTTTTTTTTAATCTTTAATTGGGGTAATTTCTAACTTGAAATTTTTGGACAAGGATGGAACTTTTCCAATTTGAACTGTTTTGTGCATTTTTTTTGAGAAGTTGAGGAACACTGTCCTAGACAACTAAATGCCAAAATCAACTCCAGCAAGGTGATGCCCCTTAAAAAAGGCAATTGTCATGGTATACAGGCTTCCATCATCCACATAGTTTCAACTTTATGCCTGCAACTGGTTTATACGCAAATGAAAACCTCGATATTTTAGTGCTATAAAACTAAGATCTTTCTGTTGTCTTTCCTAAGATAGACATTTGCAGAGCAAGATGAATGCCTGTATCCATGATTCCTCTTTCCTATTCATACACCTCAATATGTACTTGGAGGAAGGGATGGAATACAGGTTCTTAACTATATGCATTTAAAAGGCTGTTTCACTAAATCTTGCTACCTATAGCATAAATTTATAGGGGTTCTTTTGGAGATAAGTAATACTTGGTACTTTAAAAATCTAAACATATGCAAAATATTTTTAAAAATCACATATTTTATTGGTTTCAAAGTAAAGGAGCATCTATTATTCTTTCAGGGCAAGAATTAAATATAGATCTCCCTCATTGTGGAAATATTAACATTTATTATTAATTCTTCTTTACTAGACACAGTGTCTATTTTTATGTTACATTCTTTTTATCATTTTAGAAACAAATGGCTACAGGAGGCTGAAAGGTAACACATGTCCCAAAGAAGAAAAGCTAATCAAAAGGTAATGAATAGACTACCACAGTGCAGTTAGCTGCTGTACATTACTCAATAATTTATTTATTTATTTAATTTAATTTATACCTCGCCCTTCTCTTAGAAAAGACCCAGGGCGGCGCACAGGCAACATTAAAACCATACAAAAATACAAATATAAAATTAAAATTGATTTCATCAGTAGAAAAAATCGTATTTCTCCATATTAAAAGCACTATCTGATAAACCATGTGGACCTGCAAAAGTTGCTGAAAGAGTCTTGAAAACCTTTTCCTATTATGTTTTTCCCAATGCCAGTTTTTGAGGACAGGATAATTTATTCACCAATTACATTATTTTATTTTTCATTTATAAAATGTGCACCCTTCCTTCGATAATGTATGTCAAGCTTTTTCATCTCTGGAAAATTGAGTGTCTGCTTATTTTTCTGGCGAGGAAGCCGTTTTTCAGGCCATCTGCATTATTTCATCATGTAAACTGGGATTTAAGGTATCATTATCAAACCTGTCTCCTTTATAAGCACCACCTGCTTATTTACAGCATCCATGGTATTGTTACATTCATAAAGTTGTGAAGCACATATTATTTCCTGTTGAAAAAGCACTTAAAATATTTACATCAGCAGTTGTATCTGGAGGTCCCCATCTAAACACAACACAGCTAGGATTTGGTTAAAACCTTAATGATTCCCAACAGGCACCGTTTATTTATTTATTTGTTCATTTATTTGTTCATTTATTTATTTATTTGGGGAATTTGTATTGCCGCCTATTCGCACATGGCGACTCTAAGGCGCCTTACAGAACATAAAACCTCACCTAAAAATACTGAAACGAATAAAAGGGCTATGTAATAAATTAATATAATAAAATCTATTTGCGATTTGTTAAAAAAATCAGGAGAATCTGATGCTGCTTTTGTTAGATAAAGATCACCAAAGTAGCTGTAAAGCAGCCGGCGCCATCGCACGGTTTCCAACAATTGACCAAATCTGTATTTAATCCTCTTGCATAACAGGGTCAGGGGCTAAAGGGGCCGCCAGGGGCTAAAGGGCCGCTACGGTTAAGGGCCTGCCTTAGCGGCATTTTCCCTCCCAACGAATTCCCCCCCCCCTCCCGGTAAAATGGCCACGAGCACGTGGTCCGAACAGAATGCGGGAAGGCGAGTGGAGCGCGCGGCTCACGTTCCAGAGAAAAACTCAACTAAGCATGCGCTAAGCCCGCTCCCTCGCCGCCCTGCTCGGGGTGAACGGGATTCCTCCTCCGCACCCCGCAGGTTACCAGGCTCCCGAAACTTACCCCGTTGCTCCTTCCTCACCGTCCGTTAAGCGCAAGACAGTGAGGGGGGGAAAGGGAAAAGGGGGGAAAAAAAAAAACGAGTTTCAAAACTAGCGCATGCGCGCAAGGGCCCAGTAGGTCTTTCTGGGCAACCGCCATTTTGTGAAGCGTCTCTCCTTTCTTCCCCCTGCGCCTTTCCCTCCTTCTCTTTCAAGGGAGCCCTTTTTGTCTCCCGTCGCCTCGCGAAGCCTCGCCCCCGGCACCATCTCCTCCCGCAAGAGCCCGGGCGCGCTCCGATCGAAAGCACTCACCAAGATAGGCCTCGAAGCGAAGAGCCGCGCAAAAGACCCGTCAGCTACCGAAGCAAGAGGTATCGCGATGGCGGCGAGGGGAACACGAGTGTTAAAGCGAGGCTGGTTACACACACGCTTCTGCGCGGCTCGCGAGCGGCCATTGGTTGGCGTGGCCAAGTGGGCGAGGCTTAGCCGAAATAGCGGAGACGCCCATCCGCTCCAGGAAAAAAAAAAAACCAAAAAAAAAAAAAAAAAAAAACCCTCTTTTCCTGCGGCGCCTCACTGCAGCCCTATCAGCGTTTCCTTGCTTGGAGTTGCATTTGTGAAAGGCGTGCGCAAACGGTCCCTCGTTAAGGGAGCGCGGGCGCGGACGTGGACGTGTCGCAGCTGCCATAGCAGGCCTCCGATTCGTCGTTTCCC
>JAPKID020001390.1:0-14933 GCA_026931265.2 Tropidonophis doriae
CTTCCCAAGGATAGTGCTGGATATAATAAGTTGCAGACAGGGAGTTAAACCACCACAATGATTTACAGTACTCCTAATTTGATCCAGGAAACCCTGTTTCTATTTTTATTATAACAATAAGGGTCAGTGTGTGATCAGGCCTCTGCTTTCATAGAGAATGTGTAAGCACAATAGAAAATAGCTACTATTGAGGACAAAACACCTAGGAGAACACGGAAGTCACATAGGAGCATATCCCGTTTATCGGTGGCATACACTAAATTTCACGACTGGTTCTTTTATAATAATGGCACCCCAATAGTTCACAAGATATGATAAATTTGTAAATATTAAATAAAAATTGATGCTAAATACTTCTGTTCCTCTGCATTCTCATTCCTTGGATACAGCAGTAGAAATCAAAAGCATGTTCACTCATTTTGAAACTGTACCCAATAGTTCATGTATGGCTAGAAGAGCTTGTTTCAAAGATTTAATTGAAACAAGCAATTAATAATTAGTAACAGTTATAGAATATTTGAACGTAAAAGTTTCTCAACGGGTGTTTACTGCAACTGAGCAGAAAAATGCATCTACTTAAAAGCTGCAAAAAAGCTATTTGTTTTGTTTAATTGCCCCCAAACAAGAAACAAAAGTAGGTGCCTTAGCGGTTTTGATTGTTTAGTTGTTGGGTAGTGGGGAGAAAAGGTACTGATTGCAACGGGAAGAGCCTCCAAGAACAAATATAAGAAAGGTATCTAATTAAAGCAGGAGAAAATCACACACACACAGAGAATACTTTAATCTCCTATAAAAATAGTTATGTTCCCACCCAGCCTGAAATTTCATAAAAGGAAGCAGCATTGTTTCTACATAATTTTAGAGGAAATATCTATTCAAATCTTCAGAATGGTGCTGATGAAAAATATGGAACTGGGATTTTATTCGTACACAGTAAAACAGTGCAAGGGCTACAATATATTGTGGAAGGGGGACACATAGGGTTTTTAATGACTGGAAGGTTCCAAGTCATCATATGTAAATAATAATAATAAAAAAATATCCCTTGTGGCAAATATCAAGTGCTCTGATTCTTATTTCATGTACATTTCCAAGAAAAGAGATATCACATCAATGTTTCCCTGTGGCTTTATATCAAAGTACTACTGTCCATGACCAACATCTCTGACCGACTGTCTTAAAATCCTAGCATTGGCAAAACCAAACCATTCCAAATGCGGCCAAAACAGCATTTTGTGTGCAAACAAACAGAAGCACTTGCTAATACTAAACTTGCCTGAAAACCCAAATATTTTTGCAGAAGCATTTATAGCTTCAGGTGCTGCTCTATCTTATCAAGAGAGTCTGACAGAATATTAAAAAAGGAACAAAATAGCTGCCTTATAAGTAGATGGTGCTTTCAGCTTTTGTACAAGCACAGTCCAGAGTAGGGCTGCCAAAATTATCGGAGGCACTTCCCAGATAGAAAAGTGGTGCCAGTCTCCCTTAAAATCATGTCAGTCCTTCAGTGTGATAGCCAAACTTGGAAACAATTAACCTGAAACAAAAGCTCAGGATTAATTTCGCTGCCTGTATTCTTACAAAATGGCTGACAGTCAGCCATTTTGTCATTTAGATTTACAATAGAAACGGTGCAGCAATTTGATGTTCGGTTCAGGTAATCTTTTTCCAATGAAAGCAGGAAGAGCAGCAGCAAAAGTATTTTGAAATGTTTAAGACTTTCAGAAACATCATAAACTTGCTGCATGCTGAATATTTGTTCGATTATTCTGCTCCCCCAAAATATTTTTTTTACAGCCTGCAGCAATAACAATAATCAAATGCTTTTTTGAGGTGGGTGCTCTTTTGGAGGAATTGAATTATGGTTTTTAGGGGTTGCTTTCAAGACTGAAAATTGAAATTATAGAAATACTACTCCCTAACTTTATTGTTTATATCTACTTTCTCCTCTCATTCTAAGCAGCTAACATTCATTCTGTTAAAATCACACTGTGATTCATAACATGCACATAAAAACAATATCCAATATGTCTCTGGAAAGGCAGAAAGGTAGCACATGGCGGCTACCTGAGCAGAGGTCATATTCAGCCAGTTCTCTCTGGTTCAGGCCAACTGGTAGCGGCGGCTGCAGAAGGATCCGCCCACTTGTCCCAACATAATGTGCGAGCACTGCACATGTGTGTGCTCAAATTTGTGAACCGGTAGGGAAGGTAAGTGAATCCCATTGCTATACCTGAATGAAAAACAAACATAAAGCCAATGCCATTGCAATGTAGATGGTGGCATCTACAAAAGGGAAGGTCAAAAAGGAGAAGATGGTGGCCAAAACTACATAGATTGGCCCTATTTTTACATATTTGGATGTAAAAAGTGGTGGAGCTTTAGACACATGATTCTGACTGCCAGCTTGGCTTTTTTTAAAAAAAATCTCTTTTGACAGCATCTCTGGTGAAATTTAGTTTAGAATCAGAGCACATTCTAGTTATGACTTTTTTTTTTACTGTTCTTAAATGCTTGGAAAGAAAACAGATCACTGCTCTGTATTTTTAAATAGGTATATTTAACTTCCTTGACCGAATATGACTCTGCATCCATCTTGCCAGAATCACTCCCTTGTCCTTTTAAAAATGTTGGATCAAGAGATGAAGCAGAACCTAAATGGAACTAGTTTTCTAAATTACAAATAATCTTATGCAGTTTATGGCACTTTCGGCGATCACATTCCACATGGCAATTGTAAGAGACATGAATGGATCCTTGTGGGAATTAATTGCACTTTCTCAGTAACAAAATTTGGCAGACTGGGAAAATGCAGTGTCTCTGCAAAGTAACCCTTTCTTAGAGATAAGACTATCTGGAAGTCTGCAACAAGTGACTACTGTACTGGACGTGTAGTGAACTTAGAAAGGCCCTTAGGTGGCCAACCACAGCTGTTACACCATTTGGGGAAAAAGCTTTTTAACCAGCCAAAGTGAATATTCAGAGGCCTGATATCTATTATACTGCACTTTAAAACTGAGTGAAATTCTCTCTGTCTCTCTCTCTCTCTCCCCTTCCACTCCTCTTTGCTTCAGCTATAATCAAAATCAGGAATTCTGAGCAACAGTTATAATAAGTGATAAATGAGTTGTTTATGTATTGACTGATGGTGTAATACCGTATACAGCTAGTTGAGTTAGTTATCTGAGGCTTATTCTCTGAATAATAACAATGAGATATACAGATAAGCATAGCTTTGAATATATTGAAATCTTTAAAACTTCCATTATAATTACAAATGTACACATATAACTTTCATGTTCCAGTATCATCTTTTTTGTTTTACTAATTATCCAATAATCATGTATAAACTATTTCTAAATGTAATCATAATACAAATTGTAATTGCAAATTAGTTCTATGCCAGTGAAGTATTTATTTTATCGACTAAAATATTTTGCAGAAAGCCAGTCATGATACCTATAAAACTTCAGTACACTAAAGTCTTATGCTATATACATGATGAAACATTTTTCTGTTTAAAGAATCCAACAGAGATCACTACAGTAAGAAAGAAAATGGCTCAAACAGTAACTCTTAAGAACTATACTTTGTACTGAATTTATTCAACTGCAAATGAATAGCTTGAAGCAACAGTATTTCCTGTTAAATACATTATTATCTGCAATTCTTTTAATATAATACTTTTATTCTGAAAAATCACTTCTTGTTTCTATTACATTTTCCCAAATTCCAGTTCCTATATATTGTGTACAATTATTTCTCTAGATATAAAATGTTGGTTGGGAAAATATGTGTATTTTATATTCCTATTATGTATTAAAATATGGCATAAAAATCAATGGTGGGATCCTGCCAGTTTAACAACCAATTCGGTGATTGTGCTTCGCATGTGCCCATGCCTGATGTGTGCTCTGCATGCATGCACATTTTTAGCAAAACTTACCTTCCACATTACTTCTGGGGAGTAACACAGCTGAGGTGCGGCAATCAGCTCTGTTGCACAAATCAACTGAGAGGATATAGGTAAGTAAAGCAAGGAGTGGGCAGGCAGGCCGACCTGATCATCAGAGCAATCCGATTCACTCCCAGCTGATCGTCGGAGCTACTGGTTTGCTCGAATCAGTCTGAACCAGCTAAATCTCACCCCTGATAAAAATGCCATATTTTTAATGATCCAGAGGGGAAAATAGTGCATTCATAGGTAAACAGGCCCAGGCACCTTTACCACTGCTACTGGTGTTAAATTACTAAATGTCTTAAAGTTTATTGTCTTTCCAACTTTTGCTCAGAAAGAGTAAGGATTGTTTTCTTTCCTTTGTTATGCTATTGAATAGAGATATATTTCTTGAAGTAACTGATGCAACTGCATGTTCAAATCTTTTCTGCTGAATGATATGGTTTATCCATGTGGTGTCTCCTATAGTTATTAAGTGTCAGGGGCATAAGGGCGATTATCTTGCAGTGCTAACTCTATCCTCACTACAAGCAACTCTGAAACAGTGTTATCCAATCAGTCACAACAGTGCTTCTCTTAAACATGTAATTTATCATGAGGTGAACACCTTTGGAAGAAAAAAAGCATGCAAAGATAGATGTTTTTAAAAAAGAAATGAGATAACTCCCATAATTCCGAGTTAATTGAAGTCTACACATCTTAAAGTTGCCAAGTTTTTAAAAACACTGCTTTAACCACTGCCCTACAGCATTTCTTATCATAATCACATTGGTCAATGATATACAATTACTTACAGTTCTGCACTTAATAAAATAATAACTGATTTCAGACATCCAGGTAATGGATAGAGAGACCATTTCTTTTGATGCTATGAACAATCTTCCCAACTGATTTGAGGCACAGTCCCACAATCCTCACTGTATTGCATCAAGAAAAAGTAATTACTCTTTTTGGCATCCCAGTCTATTTGCAATGCCCAGTGTTGTCAAAATGACCCTCCACCCCAGGCATTTGGCTCCAACTCAGGTTTTATCCTGGCCCAACTTTCTCTGTTTGGTTGAGGATGCTGTACAGTGTCAAAAAGGCTAGGCTCAAATATGACTGGATAGTTACCGTGTTTTCCTGAAAATAAGACAGGGTCTTATTTTCCTTTACAACCCCCCCCCCAAAGTAAGTTCTTGGCCTTATTTTCGGGGAGGTCTTATTATTTTTGAGGTGCAGGAATCAGCGAGCTACTGACTGCTACTGTATGGCAATATTTTCAGGGAGGGCTTATTTTGGGGGGGAGGTTTATTTTAGTGCATGCGTTCAAAAGCCCGATTGGCCCTATTATTCTGGGAGGTCTTATTTTCAGGGAAACAGGGTACATCTTAGCTTCTTCGTTTCCTTTTCCTAACCAGACAGCAGCCATCTTGCTTGCCTTGAAAAAGGGAAGCAGGAAATAACAAGAGAGGTGGTGGAACTTTGGAGAATGTTGGTTAGAAAAGAATAACCAATGTTGCAGAAAACATCTTGCCTCCATGCAACCCAGACCAAAGAGTTAAGCTTGAGAAAGATCAGATTCTGAGCCTTCATGCTTTTATTTGGCCAATGTAAAGGAGAAATGCATCTTTCCTAGAACTGCTTGCTGGCACAAAGTAGAAGCATGACTCAGCTCATAAACATATAAACTGTGGAAAATTTCCCAATGGGAAAAGGCAGGAGTAATGGAAACCACCTGGTCATGTCAAACACTATTGACCCTGCCTTGGTAGGAAGCTGTGATAATATTTCAATATTTTAAAGCAATTATGGAGACTATAGATTCTAGAAGACTTCTTCTACAACATACTTACAAAGAGAAAGCCAGCTGTTTTTTGTGTTAAAGGTAAGATCAGAGGAGTCTTTCCTACTTGTCTGCTTTCCATACTGGAACAGTGATTAATAGCTGAGTGAAATGACTCGGTAATTCTAATATGTGTGCCAGATCTTAAGTGCTACCTTTATGAACCAATAGGAACATTTGACATTTTGAGAGTGTGCCAGAGACAAAGAAAATGGCTGCTGTAGGAGATTATTTCTAGCTGATCCCATCATCAGCCCTTCAGCATCCATTTTATATTTGGAGTGGATCAGTGGTGTTTTGGCTTTCTGATCTAGAATGGAAGATGAACATACTTCTGTAAGTGGAAGGGCTATCCTTTTATCCTGCTTTCCCTTTGCCATTGACAAAAGAATAAAAGCCAAGATCATCAAAAGGGGGAAAGCAACACAAAGAGTTGTATCTTCACTAAATGCCTCCTCTACATTTGTGACCAGTACCTTCAGATATCCTCTCTTCTATTCTACAGCCTATTTTATGAATATTCCAGGTGTTCCTGTGTTTGCTGCTTTTACAGCCATTTTCTATTTAAGAAAGCAACAAAGATATATATTGACATTTCTTGAAATGGCTAGCCTCCAGTCAAAATATAATTGGATTGTTATGAAGATAATTTCACTCCAAAACTGCGACTGCATCTTTGTCTAGAAGTGCCCCATATCTTGCTCAGTGAGATATAGGTCAATGACCTAATGTTACAAGCATTGCTGCTATTCAAATAGCTTCTATTCAATTATCACAGGGTTTACTAAAATCTGCTTCTGAAGCCAAAACTTGATTAATAGGCATAATCAGCAGATCACATTATAAAAACTTAGCATCTTAATAATTGAAGGCCGCTAGATTTTCTTCACAACACAAAAAAGAAATAATAAAGAAATGTGAAGCACACTTCCCAAGTTCAATTCAACTGACCTTTTATATGCAACTTAAATGTAGTAGTACTTTGCAACATTGTGAACTCAACTAAAATATCTCATTTCAGAACATGCCAACTGGATGGTAATCTAACAATCTCTTTCAACTACAGAACAAATAGACATAGAGGCACAGAGCCCAGAAGCCAGACAAGTTTCATACAGATCTTCTATGCCAACTGGAATCAGCTATCACTAATACAAGGGACATTTTCCATTCATCCTAGAATGTCCACGAGATGCTTTCTGCCATGATTAGAAGTAAAATACTACTGTCATGCTAGAATATTCTGACTTTCAGACAGCTACTGAGATGGAGAATAAATGATGTGGACATGGTCTGAAAAACATGAAGGAACTTTACACCACAGATTCGTACACGGGTGTCAAACTCGTGTCGTCATGGCATCATCACATGATGTATTGTGATTCCCCCATCTAAACCTAGGGGTGGGCGTGGCCAGTGTGTTACACATCCGGTCCATGGGCCATGCGTTTGACACCCCTGGATTAGCAGAACATGCTGATGAGCTCATTTTATATTGCATGAGTCAAACCTATGAGCTGTGGGCAATGAATTAAGTGTTCAAGTGGGATTATCTGTAGCGAGCTATTTATGAAGCTTGTGAATTTTAAGTAGAATAGGTGCTCTGGTTCTGAGATCACAATACTCCTAATACCATTCTCTTCAAAAGGAGGGCATAAGATTCCTTAGATCACTATAAAATTAGCTCCTTTCGGTTTTTTTCCAGTGTAAAAGTCTGTTTGAAACATCCTATTAAGACCACTCTTTCTGATTGGACCTATTGAGAGTATATAGGCTAAATATATTTGCAGTGTTATGTAGGTAATAAAATTTAGGGAAATCTGACTAAGCAGCATTGCCAGGCCCCACAGGTTTACTTGCTAGCACTCCAGCTGTAGTTATTGCATAGATGACTTGCATTCCCATCATCTGACCAATGAGAATAGAGTTAGAGTTAGGGTTAGGGAATAGATAATAGAGAATATTCATTATTTCACAAATAGAGAATATATGTCTATTCAATCTTCGCAAGTTTTGGAAGTGCTATACAGTATATCTTTTAAAAATCTGAAATAAATATCTTATTCATATTTTATTCCAGTGGCAAAACTAGATACATTACAGACATTAACCATGTGTCCAAATAGGTTATACTGTGGATTCTATAATGTCTTTCAGAGCTCCTTTCTTAATTCAATGAACTCCAGATTATTGGGTGGCTTGGAATGTCAGGATTTTTAACATTAAGTCCTGTGGAGGACATCGATTTGGGAAATATTGCTTTAAGAGTTACCAAGACTCTATCATGAATAGATATAGAGGGAAATATAGCTGAGAGTCCAACTTCTCCTATAGAGAAGTCTATACTGTGAAAACAGAGGAACTGATTTAAAGAAATGATTTCCATGCAAAAAACAAAATATACCTCTGCTTTAAGAATACATTTATTTAAATTAAACTACCTCTTAAAACAATGGCATATTTTTTTCAGAAGCTTGAAAAATCCTGGCTTCTTTAATGAATAGCAGAAATATGGGGCTCACTCTTGAGTGAGGTCTGAAGCCCCTCTTCTGAACAGTTTTTGAAGCCTGCCCAATCCTAATTACTATAATGCTACAGACAGGGTATGGTGTCTTATAGTATTTAGCAATTCAACATTCATAGTCAGTGCATTACCAGATCATGCCACAAAGGGAAAAAGGGAAAACAATGACATGGCATGGCAAACAAGTAAAATTAAAATATTACATTTGACAAATAAATAAACAAATGAAGCAGGTATAGTTTGATTGCACAATTCAGCTACTGTATGCTGTTTCCACAGACCGAAAAGTTTTCCAATCTGTCAGGATAGATTTTGAGCACAAACAGCAGATACAGTAGGAAGGAGAGAAAAAGAGACGTCTGTTGCATTATCAAAGGTTAACCAAACAATTTTTAAAAAAATCGATTAAACAAAATTATATATGAAATATTCTTAGCCTAAGTAAACTGGAATCTAATATAAATACTGACATCCAGTAATAGAAATCAGATCACTGTAATGTATTATTATCTTATTCCTCATCACAATGATATGTTAAATGTGGAGGTGATCAACTACCGGTAACTAAAATCTGTTTAGAATACAATAATTAAAATGTATTTTAATATAAACAGCTTGTTAAGAAAGCATTTTAAAACTTACTTATTTGTTAAATTTATTTGCCACTTCCCTCACTGTGGGGCCACTTGCAACAGAAAAAAACAGAAATGAAAAGTGTAAACTTAACAGTAGCAAAATAATGAAATAATAAAATAAACAAGGAAAATACAGTAATATGAGATTAAAAAATCAGCAGAGAACAAGCAGGGGATGTGGGGGTGGGGGAGTAGTATATAATCTAGAATAGAATAGAAAAACAGAGTTGGAAGTGACCTTGGAAGTCTTCTAGTCCAACCCCAGCCTAGGCAGGAAACCCTACATCACTTCAGACAAATGGTTATGCAACATCTTCTTAAAAACTTCCAGTGTTGGAGCATTCACAACTTCTGGAGGCAAGCTGTTCCACTGATTAATTGTTCTAACTGCCAGGAAAATTTCTCCTCAGTTCTAAGTTGTTTTCTTTGATTAGTTTCTACCCATTGCTTCTTGTTCTACCCTCAGCTGCTTTGGAAATGTCTTGACTCCCTCTTCTTTGTGGCAATCCCTGAGATATTGGAAGACTGCTATCATGTCTCCCCTAGTCCTTCTTTGCATTAAATTAGACATACCCAGTTCCTGCAACCGTTCTTCATATGTTTTAGCCTCCAATCCTCTAATCATCTTTGTTGCTCTTTTCTGTGCTCTTTCTAAAGTCTCAACACCTTTTTTACATTGTGGCAACCAAAACTGAATGCAGTATTCCAACTGTGGCCTTACCAAGACATTATAAAGTGGTGTTAACACTTTACGTGATCTTGATTCTATCCCTCTGTTTATGCAGCCTAGAACTGTGTTGGCTTTTTTGGTAACTGCTGCACACTGCTGGCTCATATTTAAATGGTTGTCCACTAGGATTCCAAAATCCCACTCACAGTTACTACTATTGAATGGCAAGCTATTTTCTTCTCAGTATATTTAATTTCTAGTTTTCTAAGTAAACTCTCTAAACTGTTAAGTAACATTAAAAAAATGTTAGTCAATCTTATCTTCAGTTCTGTGATTTCTCTTAATGGAGCTCTATCTAGATATGAAAAGGGTCTGACCTTGCCTACTTTTCAGAATCAGGCACTGGTTAAGTGGTGCCATTGCTACCATTCAGTTGGCTGCTGTTGAAAGCTATGGCCACATAAATTCAAATGAGCAAATTTCTGTCAGGTATATTGCACTTACATTGGCCCTAAAAAGAATTCCAGTGACTTTTAAATGTCAACATCCAATCCCTCTTTATATAGAAATAAAGGTTCAATTAGGGGAATTGAGAATGTTAATTTCCCTTCTCTTCTTTCACTGGGGCAAATTGGAAGAGTAGGAAACTACTACTCTTTCAGGAAGGAATTAGTAGGCATGGGGCCAGCTAAGAATTAATCCAGTTACTGCTGAGAATGAAATACATGCCCTATTTACAGTGAAATTGAGATTCAGTTATAATGTCACATGCTGGAGGGTTCCAGTTTAGGAAGTGATGATATACAGTATCTTCATATATCTTCCTCATATCTTCATATTTCATAGTTTTGTAATTGAAATAATTGATGGTGGCCTGATGACAAGGATTACTTTGATTTTATGGTAATCAATTCAGATCTTTGTACTATGGTATTTCTTCATTTTTTTTGAATATAGCAAAAAGATTATTTTAAGACAGAATCAAAATGTCTCAGACTCAGTTGCATATCAATACTCTCTCTCTCTCTCTCTCTCTCTCTCTCTCTCTCTCTCTCTCTCTCTCTCTCTCTCTCTCTCTCTGTGTCTTTCTTCTTCCTATTTCAGCGGAATAGGGTGAAATTTGCAGGCAAGACAGAGATTTCAAATTTCACAGGGATTTTTTTAAGCTATATTCATTTACAATCTTTTAAAAGTATTAATTTAGGAAAAAAAATGTATGTATAACTTCTTTGTTTGCATTAATAATGCATTAAATTATAGTAGTAGTTTCAGTAGGGGAAAATCCTTGGCATATTTTAGAGGGATTTATAGAGTTTTACACAAAGTTAAATGGTACTTTTAAAGATGACCCTTTATCAAAGAAATGAAGCTTAAAGTTGAAAATGTAAGGGCTGATACTTTTAATTGTTTTCACATATCCATGCTGAAGGTGTTCAAAAATGATAAATGTTGTCCAGAGTTTCTGAATTTGACTAGCATCCATGATAGGTGACAGAATAGCTATAGAACTAAATCAAACAATTATCATGCAAGGACCCATAATGACAGTTATATAACAATGAAGCAAAATCCCTTGAGCAATCAGTCTATCCATATCTTCATCTTCCATAATTTTGTAACTGAAGCAATTGATAGTAAGCTGATCAGAAGGATTACTTTCATTTTATGTTAATTAATTTTGATTTAGTGTACTGTGCTACTTCTCCATTACACTGTTTTATGTATAGAGCAAACATGCATTGTTTAAAAATTGGTTTTTTTAAAAACAATTTTATTTATTTTTTAGTAAAACAAAAATACAAAAAGGAAAAATCATCATTCTACATTGTATCATTTGGAAAATATTTTGACTGGTTACACATAACTCTTGTGCATTTCTAGAACCATTATTACTCATGAATAATCTTGTTTTATAGATTTTAGATCAAAAGATTCATTGTATATCTTAACATCATTACACCAGAATTCTCCTCTAATATTCCATATTTGGTGTATCTTCTTCAGACAAGTCTTACTTAAACATTACCACATAATGGCATCCATTGTCTATTCCAAACATACATGCATTTATACACACACACACACACACACACACACACACACACACACACACACACACACACACACATATATATATAATATTTCCATTGCTGTTATTATAACACATTGTATATTAACTGGTAGTTCTTCAATAACAATCTAAAACAGTCTAAAATTTGCTAAAATTCTCCCCCATTTTGTTAAACTACATTCATCAACATTCCTACATGATTAAATAAAAGTCTTATTGTTTATGACCAACCTCATACTCATGCATTCCTACCTGTACATAGATACATACATATATATCATTAAACTAGAACATTATTATTAGTTACTCTTATTTGTAGGTAATTACTTACTAATTAACAATCCTTCAATGATAATCTAAAACAATCTATCTCCTTATTAATCATCAAATAAAAATTGTTTTAAGATAGAATCAAAATGTCTCAGACCTATTTGCTCCATGTGGTCCATTTTTCCTATTTGATCTCAGAGGCCATTATATAGAATCTGTTAGGTATCCTTACCTGCAGCTTTCACTGATCTGTTTGAACCCCCAAAAGAGAAAAAAAAAGTAGTCTATTGCTTCAAGCATTAAAATAATTGCCAACCATTGGTCCTTAGCAACCAACCAATATTATGTTATTCTATATAACAATAACAGCAACAAAGCTTTGAAAACACATCATGGTAAAGCTCCAACCCACTCACCCTCCTTGTATACTTTTTATATACAACAGTTGCCACTTTGGCATTGATCTATAATACTTTTGAAGCCAATTTGCCATCCCAACATTAACTAGAGCAATTGGTGATTAAGAATCTACTGAGTAAAAATTAGGAATGTAACACAGATCATTAAGAAGTTATTATATTTGAGCTGTACAATGTTTAGACTAATTTCAGTATTTTACAAATGCGGATAATGGAGTCTCATCTGTTGTGCTTGCTCATTTACATTATTATTATGTTCTTTTCAGCAATAGAATGAAACACATCAAGTATGAGCTGCAGGGTATGATTTCATAGTCTAAATATCTGTATTCCTGCTTTGGAATTAGAACTTAAAGTTTCATATTTAAAAACAATGCTGTCCTTTTAATGAAAACTGAAACATATATGCCTTTCATACGGAGTCTCCAAATACCGAGAAATAATGATAATATATATAGCTGTGCCTGATCATACTTGTATAGAGCCTTTTGTTTATCAAGAATGGAAATAAATAATGGAAGACATCTTTAATTAAAATACTAATCAGATTTTTGAAAAGTAACTCTGCATCTAACTTATTTTACTGATGGATTAGGAATCCCCAAATACATCATACAACTTCAGTGAAGGTGCTTTCATGTATCTTTTTCATGCAACCTATGTATAGTTTTACACACAAACATGCACACCACTTATCAGTCCATTTTTTCCTATATCTTTTATATTTAAACACATTCTTTAATTTGCATTGGTGATAATTCAGATTCTTGGTATGGTAAAGGCAAAGGTTCTTCCCACACATATGTGCTAGTCATTCCCGACTCTAGAGTGGTGCTCATCTCCATTTCAAAGCTGAAGAGCCAGCACTGTCCGAAGATGTCTTCATAGTCATGTGGCTGGCATGACTAAACACCAAAGGTGCACACAATGCTGTTACTTTCCCACCAAAGATGGTTCCTATTTTTCTACTTGCATTTTTATATGCTTTCGAACTGTAAAAGCTGGAATACGTAACATGAGCTCACTCAGTTATGCGGTGCTGGGATTCGAACTGCTGAATTGCCGACCTTTCTGATCAGCATCCTAACCACTCAACCACTGTGTTGCTTCTTGGTATGCTTCTATTATTATAAAAAGTTGTCATATAACAAGTTGTAAATTTGTAAAATAAATAAATGACAGTATCATTTTTTTGGTATTAGACTTCATATGTTTTCCCCAATTAGTGGTGTGCCTTTGAATACATGCTGGGACACACTTAAAAAGTAGTTTGGATAAATGTGAACAACTTATTTTATATATACTTACATATATTCAAATCAATATGGAAGTTTTCCTGGAAACATTTTTTTGAAAGAGTTTCAGAGGTGGGTTGCTGCTGGTTTAGCCCAGAACAGAGAAACCAGTAGTAGCTGTGGCGGGAGGCTCTGTCTACCTTCCTGTATACTTCTGAGCATTTGCAGAAGCATCACACGGACACACTCAAACTAGTAATAAAAAAATTATCAACCTATCACTGAGGGATTTCTCCTTGTCTACTTCCTTTCTATGAGAAAGAATGGCTGGCTATAAGTCTTGGCATCCGAATCATTTTGTGGAAAAGAAACAGCAGGCAAAGAAAGATGGTTAACACAGAAAACTATTATAACAACAGCATGAAGATTAAATCAAGAGATCAATTGACTGCAGTGAAATTTAACTTTCAGTGTTTTTTGTATAGAGAAAGCTGTAAGTAGATAACAGAACATTTGGATTGAACAGTCCAAAACAGAAGCTGAAATTGAATTATGTACAAATGATGAACACATGATTGCTAACATGTATAAACTTTTGTTGATATTTGCAATAAAAAAAGACCAGGCAGAATTGTATGACACAAAGGACTAAAAACATTGGATATAATATACTGTTGGAACACTAGGAAAATATGTGGCTGAAAGAATGGAAAATTAGATTTGCATCACATTACAATTTATATTTTATAATGCTCTTTAATGTAAAAGAACCTTTTATAAAATGATGCTCGATTGGTGTATGACTCCAGAAAAACTACCTAAGATATAAAAGATTACTTTGTTTGTGTATGAATGTGGAAAATTTTGAAGTGTTATTGTATCACACCTAGTGGATTTGCAAAAAAAAAAAAATCAGGGTCCAATTCATATACTGCTATAAAGAATTTTAAAGATTAATATTCAATTGAAATGAAAACTGTTCTAGGTGGCAGTAATAGATCAGAGGTGGATTTCAAAATTTATTACTACCAGTTTAGTGGGTATGGCTAAGTGAGGGCCATGTGACTGAGTGGGTGTGGCCAACATGACATTACTCATGCTCATGCCCACTCAGTCACATGCATCCTCACCTAGCCACGCCCACCAAACCAGTGAAAATTTCTGTTTTGCCAGCTGTTTTCCCTAAATAGAGACAAGAGGATGCAGTGGGGGATGCTTTATTGTGCACTTCTTTCCCTTGCTGGGCCGCTACCGCTGGGGTGTCACCAGGGCGAGTGAGGGAAAGAGAGTGGCCAGAGAAAGAAAGGAGGTGCATGATAGGAAAGG
>JAPKID020001391.1:0-14932 GCA_026931265.2 Tropidonophis doriae
ATGGTTTTATTCTGCCTGTGCACCGCCCCGAGTCCCCTTGGGGAGAGGGGGCGGTCTATAAATTTAATAAAATAAAATAAAATAAAATAAAAGAAAAGAAAAGAAAAGAAAAGAAAAGAAAAGAAAAGAAAAAAGAGTCAGAACTTGGTCAAGGCTTTTACACTAATGCTCAGTCAAACTTGCCTGGATATTCCAAAGATGCTTTTTCAGGAGCCAACTGGACTTTGTTTTTGTCTATGAAGAGGTTTTGCGTCTCATCCAAGAAGCTTCCTCAGTTCTGATGGTTGGGAATGGAAGGATTTATATTCTTTGCAGACAGCTGGTCATTTGCATTAGAGGTGATATCCTGCCGGTTCACCCTGGTTCGGGCGAACTGGTAGTGGCAGAGGTGGGAGGCTCTGGGCAGGTGGGCTCAGACATCATCATGAATGCTCTGCGCATGCACAGAATGTTCTGCGCATGCAGAAAAGTGCCACGCACCAGTCATCCGGTAGTGATGATTGGAGCGTTTCATGCCTGATTTGCATCCTTTTAGAAGGTTGTTGAAGCACTTGAAGGTTTATCTATGTCATCAGGGTCATCTGACTACTGGTTCCTGTAGTCTGCAATTGTTTTCTTCTAGGCCTAGGATGAGAATCTCTACAGACTTTTTGCTAAGATATTGTTCTTTTTTTCTTTTTAAAGGGTTGTTTCTATTGTAGGTTAAACATATCAAGTTCCTTTTACCATTCTTCATAGAAGATAGCCTCCAGACTTTTTATTATCTTCTGAACCTGTTCCAATTTGTCTCTCTATTTTTTAATGTGTCTCAAAAAGAATCTAAATGGGATCTTACTAAAGCAAAAATAAAGTGGAACAATTAATTTCTGTGGCCAGGATTTTATGTGCCTGTTAATGCACCCCAGGTGAAGTTTGCCTTTAAAGCAGCTGCATCACATTATTCACTCATATGCAACTTGTGGTCAGTGAGGTCTCTCAGATGCTTTTCACACATGATACAGCCAAATCAAGTCTTCCTGCTTTTTACCTTTTAGATTTCCTTCCAAGATACAGAATTCTGCTTATCTCCCTATTCATTTCAGCCCATTGCTCAAGACAGTCTTTTTAAATCTTCTGTCTTTCCATGTTAGACCTTCAAGCCCAAAGTAGGAAATCAATGCCATGTTGGCCAATGCAACTAATACTGTAAAGCAGGTGTCCCCAACCTTTGCAACTAGAAGCTGAAGTCCTTCAGACTTAAAGTTGCAAAGGTTGGGAACCCCTGCTGTAAAGTATAATAACAGAATCTTGCAATTAGGTTCTTGGTTCTCCTGAGCTTGGTTGTTTTCTTGCAGACACTTCATTACCCAAACTAGGTAACCCAAACTAGGTAACATTATGCTAGCTCAGATGTTACCTAGTTTGGGTAATGAAATGTCTGCAAGAAAGTAACCAAGCTCAGGGAGCACTACGGATCCCTCATTTCAATCCTGAGCTACAGATGTATGCTGATTATTGTGCATTTGAAAGGACAATAAAGATTATGTTCTATTCTATTCCATTCCATTCCACCCCAAATATTCTCTTAGAATCTTGCAAGTTTGAACATTCCTGCCCCTTCCTCCCTTTATCTTTGTAAGAATTCTAAAGGTTTTGTCTCAGATGCTGTCTCAGGTTACAGTACTGTTCCAGACTCTGGTTTCTTCATCTAACCATTATCTTGGTAGTAGCTTTCCTTCCTATCCCTCAAGGTTATTTCCTCTGTCCTCTGTATTTCTCTACATAGAGTTTTGTGCCATGTGAAAACTATGCTAAGCATCCCCTCAAGTCCTCATCAAAATCATTGATAGAAATGTTGAACATCACCAGTTCCATGTGAAAGTGGACTCTTCGGATATGTTCATTTAGCTCATACTCTATAATTGTGTTGTTAGAGAACTTGATATATCATTTGAAATATGTGCCAATATGTAAATATATGTGCAATCTGACTTCTGGTTAGAATGTATTGTATCAACTAAATGTGTTTGGGATTATACCCTATCCAACTGGATGCAAAAATAAAATAGCCATATAATGTTTTTATTTGGTTTCTCTTAAAATGTTTTCACATATGAAGTGGAGTCTTATGTTTGTTTTTCTTGAATATTTTTAACCAACTGACTCATTAAATAGCTCATTTTGTGTTTGAAGAGAGGGTGACAACATGCACGCTTAGAATCATTTGATCAGATTCTACGCTACAGTTATCTCACTTAATCCAACTTTTGAGAGATCGGTGAAAGATTGTTAAGTGTAAAAGTGCAATATGTGCTTAAAAGGGCCTAATTTCTTCTTTAATAATTGATATAATTAATAATTATATCCAGAATATTCTATTAATGGGAATAATTTCCTACTAAAAATTACCTTCCTTCCATCACTTATTATAATAGGGAGCTTTTGCGCGTTGGTGGAAAAATGCTCATTTGGAAGGACACATTAATAATTGGCATTATTGGGCTAGAGGACAAGATAGTTTCTAAGCAGATCTCACCAGTTTAAGCACATTGTTTAAGAAGAATCAGTTAATTTGAAGTTCTGTTCCAGATCTTTTTTTTCTTTTTTGAGAGTAGCAGCTTTGCTTTGTAGGGAAACAAATCCTTTCATGATCTGACAGTTATAAATGATGATGCTCAGCACTTTACCAAAATTTTTGAAAGCTTTCCTGCTTCCACAGGAGCCATTTATTTTGTGGCACCAGAGGCACAACCTTACTGCAAGACAACTTAGATTAGAAAATGGAATTTGCTGACAGGTTGTTCAGGGTCTGATCTGGATCTTTTTAATCAGGAATTTCAAAACTCTGAAATAGCAGCTATCCTATGGGAACATGTGAAGATATAAACAAAGTTGTTCATTTACTGATCATCAGCACTGTCAGTAACACAATCCAGGTCAAGGATCTTCCCTTTGCAACCAGAAGTCTTTCATAACTGTTTTACATCACACTTTACTAAATTCTCTTTTTTTTTAATGCCCTGTTTTTATAGTGCCACAAATATCTGTGTCACTTCAAAACTTCTCTCGGAAACCTTATTGTATAGGAACTAACATAGAAACACAGGAAACAACAAACAAGGATTTAGAGATGTAAATCACACGCCCATCTCAAATTAAACTATTGGTTTAACAATTGTTCAAAGCTGTGACAGTGCTGAAATAAGTGACTTACAACCAGATGTCACATATGCCACCACTCCAATAGCCCCAGCAGTAACATGATTGAAATTCAGGTGCTTGGTAATCAATGTTTATTTACAAAGATTGCAACTTCCCAGGATCATGTGATTGTCATTTGCAAATTTCCCAGGGGGCTTATAACAAGCACACTCAATGAGGGAAGCCAGATTTGGCTTAATGATGGCACGATTCACGTAATAAATGTGGCAAAAAAGGTAGTAAAGTCAGGCATGACTCACTTAATGACCTCATCACTTACTGATGGAAATTTTGTTCCCAGTTGTGGTCTAAATCAGGGGTCCCTAATTGCTGAGCTGCGGCCATTACTGGGCTGTAAGCTATTTGCAACTGGGCTGCGGAAATAGTGAGTGTGCATGTGTGCTCTATTTGCGTGAGTGGCACACCACTCGCACGAATGGAGCTACATGTGCGCACCTATACTTGCTGGCTGCTTGTGTGGAACCATCCCCTCTCCCCTGCCGGTCCCTAAAGCTGGAAGGGTTGGGGAACCTAGTATAAGTCAAGGACCAACTGTGTACTGTTTTCAAATGATGAATCAAGCCGAAACACTTTAAGAAATTTTATAGAATCATAAAGTTGGAAGGCCCCATTCAGATATTTAGTCCAATGCCCTAATATGGGAATCCAAATTATTATTGATGGTTTGCCTTTAATTGCGGACATTTAAATAAAAGATATTCAAACAGATCTAAAAAAGGAAAAATGCAGGAATAAAACAGAATGAATAAACAAGGGATTTAAAATATCATAAAAGATTACATTTCCCCAGTATGTCATTAATCATAAACAACTGAATATGTTATGTTTAGAAATATAAAAAGCACTATTAGGCTTTAAGCTAAACATACTTATCAAGACCCATGGTCAACACAGTATAAATCACTAAGATTATATGTTGCAATAAATTGAATCCATATTATTAAGGGATTGTTTTAATTTAGATACCTGTAAAATTGAAATATGGACTCTATGCATTGAAAAAACCAATCCATGGATTTAATATGTAGCTGAGAAATGGTTTCCAGTTTAAACTGAATTCTATATCAGACTTAATTTTACGTGTAAACTAAGAATCTAAATTGGAGCATCATAGGAGCACCATAGGAGCACATATCCAACAAGAGTCTACCACTTTGATAAGTAATTGATTTCTCTTTCTGTGAGATAGTTTTTTTCTCATTTAAAGCCATAGTAGGCTCTAGGAACTGACTGTGATTACTTTATTCCTTCCTTCTTTCTTTTCCTTTATTGAAGCTGTCTTCAGCCCTTCAAACTCTGGTGACAGCTTGATTAATAAACTGGGAGAAAGAGTTAATACCCATATGAGATGATAGAGTATAATACCTAAGAGTACTTGTCTGTGGAATGTAGAGACAGTGAAGAATTAATACAGTGGCTTATTAAAAGGTAGCTCCAGCAAACCAATTAAAATGGTGGAAGTTCCCATGCTAAAAACCAGTAACTTTGCAGTAACTTTTAACTTCTATAGATGGCTAACATACAGTATATTGGAAATCCTTGCAGCTGCATAATTTCATAACACAAATGAAAGCTGTGATAATTCTTATAAATAGAGATGTAATGCTTCTTTATTTTTCAGCAAGCATAGTGAATATTTAGCTTCATCTTCTAGGGCATGTATTTGTGGAGTGCAGGGAAGCCAACTCTTCTAAGGTTTATTTTAACAGCAAGAATCAAAAATGATTATGGGGTTGACTTTTTTTTTCTTTTTTAGGCCTGAAGCTGCCAGGTTTATAATGAAAATGTGAAAATCTCAATTTTCATTTTAAATATATAGGAAAGGTTTCTAGTGTTTTTATATAAGAAAAAAGGAAAGCATGTGAAACTTGAGTGTCTGTGGGTTGAAACGGGGGAATATGCTGTGTTGAAGATGGGATGAACACCAAACATGTGGTAGAGGGATGGCAATGGATGTTATGCAGAATCCACTTAGCTAACATGCTTAGAAATGTAGTAATGGCAGCTAAGCCAAACCACATGATTGGCTAGTCATTCTTATTTAGTGAAGCTTATTTTAGTTTGAAATACATGTTTGCTTCCCCTGTTATTTCTCTTTGGAAAAGATTGATAAAAATCAACATGATTTAATTTTGTAGTGACTAGCAAAAGCTCATTTTATATCAATGGATTGCTTTACTGTCTCTGAATGTAAAAGGATCAATCCCAGAAAACAAAATATGGGGGTTTAAATATGATCAAACCAAAATCCTACTAGTATGACATTCCCCCTCAAAATCTATTTTGAAACTTAGAAATTTTAAGGCGTGTTTATGTAGCCCAGGATTGAACAGTGGAGTCCTTGATGCTCTTTGAACTTGATTGTTTTTTGCAGCCGTTTTACCCAATTTTTGTTTTTTTTAATCTTCTGACAAAAATATACTTTATTTGGAATAATTGGATAATAATGATTTAAATAATTATGTATTTGATTTATTGTTGAAATAAATTATTAAAAGACACATGAAACCTGCTTATATTTATTTGTGGACATATAGAATAGCTAATAATTTAATAAAATGAAACAAAGAATCAACCCCTAGTGTAAGTTTATACCATTCTAGTGATACTGTGGTGATAATTCTGTAATTAGCTGTGAGCAGCATGAACTCTTTGTGTAAGAAACCATGATCTCTCCCAAAATTAGAAACCGATACAGTGGTTGAAGAATTGAGTTGAATTAATGAGTAGATTCAGTGAAATCATGGTGTCTTTCTTCTTTTCACATGATAGGTCATAATGTCACAATAGTGGCAAATCTTAAATTCTTTCAGCTACCTGATAAACATACCCGTCTTCTGTATCACCTACAAAGAATAAAAATCTTCCTGTGCAAAGCATGTTATTAACTCCTTACTTCAGGTATTTAATTCCTCTGCTGTCAGGTCACCCACCTGTCCTTTAGTTCATGTCTTCTAAGCTTATGTAATGATACTGTACCATACATACTTTATTCTGCTCCTTTGCCTTTAATTTCTCCATATGCCAGGACCTGGTTTTTTCCTGGTCTTTCCTGATGATCAGTGCCAATCCAAGTGATAGATTTCCCTTCCCTTTTACAAATTGTAATGCAAATTGTTTTGTTCCCTGGATAAGTGAGCATTTCAGGCCAACATATTCATGAAACCAAATAGTGTTTTACATTTTACTATCTCAAGGATTGCATTTATTTTGGGCAAGGAAGCTTTTGACTGAATTGGAGGAAGAAAAAAACACACATCAGCTAGATGTTTTTAAGCAGTGTAGACATATAACCATGAAATAAATGTGTTTCTAACCCTTTGGAGAATAGGAATTGAAAAGCCAGCTGTTGAAGAATGAATTTACATTCAGAGTACTGCCATTTTTGGTTGTGAAATAGGAATATAAATTCTAACGCTCTTAAGATCTGAAAAGACAAGGAACAAATTTTACATGAATGTGTGTCACAACTGTAGGACTAATGGTGGGAAAATGCCTTTTGACTATTTAGGGAAGAAGAGAGAGAATCTGAACAGAATCTTAGATTAGGTAAGGTTCAGTGAATAGCTTTGTGGAAATTTCAAGAAGAAGATTTAAATAGAGAAGTGTTGATAAAAGTGCAGGGCATCAGTGATTTGCTTCCATAGCAACATTGTTCAAACAGAGGCTTAACAGAGCATTGAATACATCCTCTACAACAACCTCCAGTCTTAAACAATGGGTGTGCATATGTGTGTGTGGGAGAAAATGGAGTTTATTGTTGTTTGCTTGTTAGGTGTCTTCAGGTGGATATATGTAAGTGTGTGGGTAGCAAATAGTTTACCCTCCCAGTTATGCTTTTCAGAAAATCAATGTAAATTGCTATTTGTGAATTATTTTATAAACTTTTGATGTGTTTCTGTTGCACAGAGGTGGAGAAGTATATGGTCTCTGAATCATGGGTGACACTGATTCATGCATCCCTCCTGTTTTTCATGTGACATGCAGTATGGTTAGTTCTTTTAGCCTTTGCAGTTTATCCAATTTAATGGATGGAATACAACATTGCTGTTCCTTTTGCTCAATATTAGCAAATCCCTCTGCTAAGGTAAGAGGACAAAAATGATTTATCTTGGTTTCTCATGTCCTCTTTGCCCCCATGCCTTTCAGAGATTTAATGAAGTCCTGACTTTTATCGACTATAATGTATTAAACTGAAAAAGAGGCATTAAAAAACCCCTTCTGTTTGATCATTTGCCATCCTATGAATGGAACAGCATATTTGGATTCTATTCAGCACCTGAGAAATAATAGTAGATTTTGTTTGAAGTCTGAGGACAGCTACAGGTGTCCTCCAAGGCTCTTTCTGAGTCAATGAAATCAAAATTAAAGATGTTTGCAAAAATGTAAAAGATTTTCACTCTTTATTTTCAAAAAAGGTTTAGTGTAATTTCTTTCATAAAAATATTTTAGCTATGTTAATATATAAGTGGTTTAATGTTATTTTTACATGATTCAATTACGTTCTATGAGTGCATCAGGTTTTTTACTTGAACTTTTATTAAAGTTTATAATGAGATAAAATACAAATATAAACAAAAGGAAATAGAAGAGTGCAAAAGACAAGTAAAAAGAAAAAAAGGCTGTGACATCCAACTTTATTTAGTGCAGTACAATACGAGAAAAGTTACAACCTCATCCTTTTGCCAAAGTCAATTTAGTCATCAAACCCTAAAATCAAAGTTTTATACTTTTTTTTTCCATTTCAAGCACAAAATCCAGAATCAATTTCCAGGTGGAAACAAAAGCAGAAAGATTCTTCTCTTTATTTAAGATAGTGAGTTTTGCCATCTCTGCCAACTACATCACTTTTACCATCCATTCTTGCATTATGCATCAGTTTGTTTTTAATTTTTAACACAGTAAATATGATAAATATAACCCATATAAATAAAAACTTCTTTTGGGACCCTTCATAATTTCTTAAAGTGGGGAGAGATCATGAGAGCAAAAGGGTAATTAAACACAGCTCTAGATGCATGTTTTCATTGCAACAGTCATGTTTAATGTAATTTTGTGAACCAGCTTAAGTGTGATGTGATATTCAAAAGCATTTTTGTAACTAAAGATCAGAGCTTCCCAGTCACTGTATTAGTAAGATGGGTAGCATAGAAATTTATTGAATTTTTAAAAAATGTTCAGACTGGATACTTTTTTCTTTGCAACAGATTTATTCTTTAATGTTACAGGTCTAATGGGTCAGAGAAATGTACAGATTATGAATCATTTTTATTATCATTTTTATTTTACAGTGTATCAGCCTGTCATAATGATAAATGTTAAAGCATCTGCTTTCATGTATGTAATTTTCTGGGGGTTTTCCCTTCATTCTGGAACCAATTTATTTCTCTTCTTGTTTCTGAACCTTATAAGCATTAGTTACTGACCACCATGATCGCAAACAAACATCCCAATGAATATATAGATACAGTATATACGAATAGATATATAGAGGAATATAACAAAACCTCAGAGTAGTAGACAAATAATGATTTATTATTTCTTGATGTATTTAAAAGCTCTTGTATTTGCAACTTTTTTTTTTCATAGGTTCCTTATCTGTCACTGTAATCCGAAACACACAAGTATCAGAAAATGAACATTGTGCCTCGTCTTATAACAGTTATGTAACTTTGTAATGTTCTAACCAGAATAAATAATGATTGTCCAGAGGTGAATAGGTGAAGACTGGGCAGCTTACAATTCTAAAATTATAAAACAGTTAAAACAATTAAAAACAATAAAGCAGTAAAACATTGAGAAAATAAACAGCGAGTCAAGATGAGCATTCAACTAATAGTAAAGCCAAGAAACGGGGCCCTTAATACATTCTGAGCCCCATGCCCTGGTAAATAGCCAATTTTTCAAAGCCGTTCAAAAGGCCAATAGGATTAGGGCCATTCTAATATCCAGGGGGAGAATATTCTACAAGGCAGGGGATATAGCTGAGAAGGCTCATCTTCTACTACCCACCAGATAATACTGAGGATCTGCAGCATGCCCAACCTGGATTGAATTGGATGGGTAGAAACTGCAGGAGAGGGAAGTCCATCTTCACTGCAATTTTGTATTTATAAAAAGTTTCTTTTCTCCTACCTTTCTTCTGGCTACCAACTCAAAAAAATTTCTTTCGATAGTTCTTGTTAATTTTGATGTCAGTTCTTTGCTTTACTTTAAGGACTCCTACTACTTTTGCCTAAGCATGGGTATAAGACATCTGTTCCTCTCAATTATGTCCTCATTTAAGAAATTCTCCCATTGATGATTGATGTTCTGGTCACTGGAGATGATCCTTTCTCCCTTTCATTGTCATTGTATGTTTCTCACTGTATACCTCAAGAGGAGCTGCTCTAAGCCCTCCCGTCTAAAGTTCTTAGCTCAGGTGCAAAACATTGTGACTCGTCAACAAACCTCATCTTCTCACAGTTTGGAAAGTATAGGTTGCGTAACCCAATGTAGCGCAAAAACCTCCCCACCATTTGTACCATATTTTATAGACTTAATATTGATGTCTCTGTCATTTTTACTTCATATTGGCAATCTGTATATCTGAAAGTGACAACATCTTAACTGGCCAGCTTAGATACCTGAAATGGTTGCTCACAAATGAAAGCTGAATCTTATAATTGATAACACACAACATATTTTATTGGGGCAGCTTCAGTAGTGATGTGTGTATTTCATGGAATAACAAACAAACTTCTTATAGTAGTGATGAGATAAATTTTAGTCAGTCATTTGAGGTAAAACATGTTGAGAAACAGATACCACAAGAATTACAAGAACTCTATTTTAGTGATATAGGCTGTATTAATAGACTCTTGGAAGCCTGAGAATGCCTCCCCTTCCTCTTGTACCAAAAAGGGTCAAGGCAAGGCAACATTGACTGTATTTCTCACACCTTCCTTGTCTCTTTTGCTAAGTTGATGTTTACCTCACAGGGTAAAATAGGGATGCTGTGGCTCAGTGGCTAAGACCCTGAGCTTGTCGATCAGAAAGATCGGCAGTTCGGTAGTTCAAATCCCTAGCACCATGTAACAGAGTGAGCTCCTGTTACTTGTCCCAGCTTTTGCCAACCTAGCAGTTTGAAAGCACGTAAAAAATGCAAGTAGAAAGAGAGGAACCACTTTTGGTGGGAAGGTAACAGCATTCTGTGCGCCTTTGGCATTTAGTCATGCCGGGCACATGGTCATGGAGGCGTCTTTGGACAGAGCTGGCTCTTCGACTTTGAAACAGAGATGAGCACCGCCCCCTAGAGTCGGGAATGACTAGCACATATGTGCGAGGGGAACCTTTATCTTTATCTTAACAGGGTAAAAGGGATGGCTCTTGCCTTCAGGGCCATTTTTGCACTACTCCATGTCTCTTCATCTTTTGGCAATGCCTTCCTGTTTTTTTCTGTCTGTTTTGGCTGTTCCCCTCCTGACCAGAATCTTGGCAGAGATCAAGAAAAGTTTAATTATCTGCATTCTCATGACAACTATGGTTTACGTTGTTGATCTGGCTTTTTCATCTGGTGTACCATTAGTTTCTGAGGTAACCTGACATGCCCCACCAGGGACATGTCTTCCATTCATACACCAATTTCCTCCATAATTGGAGAATTTGGTTCCCCAATCTCTCTGGGGAATATGATATAGCCAGTTACTTCAGCCTTCTAAATTGCTTCCTATGTAGCTAACTTGAAATCCTTTGATGATTCCACCTGCAAACAGCAAGTTAATTCTATACAGTGTCAGGTCCATCATATCTGGATTTTTTCTTACATTTGAAACAGTAAGGCTTGTCTATATTGTCAATAAAGATATGATTTGTATCTATTTCCATCATGTTTTCCATTGGGTAAAATTTCTCCTGCATTATCCAGATTTGGCCAAAAGAGACAGTCATTGTAAATGAACACTAAGAATCTTGACTACAGTGATGTATTTTTACTGTAATTTATTGAAAAGCCACAGCTATCTGGATTGATTTATAACTCCAACCCGTAAGTTGATAAACTCTGATGGATTTAGAGAGTACATGAAACCAAAACAAATTGAATTACACTCAGGCTTAGTGTAACATAAACCCAGTCCCTGTGTCACATTATCATGATTGAATGCAGAATTAGACCCAAAGAAAGGTGCTTATTTGTCCCTGACCTTTAATTTGTGCCTTCCACATGACTGCTAATTTTATAGGGAGTGGTGTTCTTGCTGACTTTTAAATATCCAGTGTCAGAAATGAGATATTTTCATTTCAATATAAAGAATTGATCCCTTCCCTTCTCCTCCCTTCCTGTCCTTGATGTTCTCTGAGCTTGGTTGTTTTCTTGTAGACATTTCAAACCCAAACTAGGTAACATCAGTGACTGGAAAGTGGTGTTTGTTCTCAGTTTATATTTCAGTGGCATTCCCTGACTCTTAAAAAACATTACATTCTAGAAAATCTCATTGTGACTTTAAATATTAGAAGGTAGATAATCAATATTGGAAAATATAAATTAAGTGCTGGTCCAATCTGCATATCCAATGAGTAGAAATGAACAGAAGAAGACCAAAATTAGAACCAAAGGACTATAGAAAAATAAACATAGGCATTGCAGCAGAGGTCAAAATGGTATTTATCTGCTCTGTATAAGGGAAAACTAGTTTTTACAAGATTAATACCACTGATGCCATAAATATTGGGTTGAAATTGACCAAAAAAACAATATCTTTAAATTATGCAGACATATAAAATTAGTGCAATGCACATGGATTAAAACAAAGATAAAAGGTATATCAGTTCCAACTACCAATAGTTATCTATTTAAATTTTAAACAAACCCAGACCCTTGAATTCTTCCTCTGGTTCATTTTACCTGGACTCTCTGTTTTTTCTGGAATTCCTGCCTTTATCTCAGAGCTACAGGAGCATGACCTTAGCTTTCTGCTTCTCTCTGACTCAGCATCCTGCTTCTTGCTTTTCTACTGTTCCCCAGAGAATTGCCTGTCCTCTCCTTGAAGAACAAAGCCACTCCTCCTGCAGCAGGAGGGGTTGAGGTCAGTCTGCACTGTGCTTACACACCAGAGATCATGGTTGAAAAAATACGGGCTCTGGGTACATCAAAGCCTATGTGACATGAAGGGTTGCGCTCACAATAAAGCCAGGTAAAGTAGTAATGATAGTCCCTTCCATTGAGTAGTTAACATATTAATTTGAATTAGCGCACATATTCGTCTTAAATAGCACTGGCCTTCTTGAAAATAAGACATTTTAAAATGAGGAAGATTTACAGTAGATTATTCCTTTCATTAAACTGGGGAGTAGAAGGGGGAAGGAATCATCCATTTTTCTACTATGATGCTTTTCTTCCAGGCTAACTTTAAAAAGCAGAGAAGACACTACTCTGGTATATCTATGGACATAAAGAATTCCAACGTCCTGTCTTAATGTAATACTAGGCATACTGAAAGCCTGAAACAGGAATAATGAAGGCTCTTCAACAGATAGCTTGTGGCATCTGTCTGGTCCAGTCAGAAATACAATGTCAATGATACATTAACTTCAGAAAATACATATGTTAGAAGGCATATATTAATTGCCTTAATTTATCCCTGACAGTACATTGAAAAAGCAAAAAGTCATATTTTAATGTTGATTTTAAAGAATATATTTTAGTTTTAATAAAATGGATCTCAATAAAAATAGTTTAGTTTCCAGTTATAGAACACAGTGCTTCCACTTCAGCAAACCCCATATAGCCACCCTTTCTTTTTTCTGGATAAAATCTAATCCCCTAATAGCTTTGTTATGATTGTCTATCATCTGCCTATGAATTTTCCATGGTATAAAGAGACATTAATGTACAGAAGAATTGTTTGTCCTTCTCTCCCTTATCCACATTCTAATTCACCCTCTGTTCCAAAGAATTAAGTTAACTGAATCCATCGAGATATACATTATAAAATCAATTGTTTGTAATACTAAAAGCCATGGATGTTCTAAAAATGAAAAATAGCAAGTAGACAAATTATTCTCCAATTATATTTTCAGGGCTCTATATCATTCCTTATCTATGCCTATTGCCCTATAACATGGTTAACTGAGTCAGCAAGGAAAAGTATAATGTTGAAATCTTTTTAAAATATTAATTGACCCAGTTAATTAAACCCAAGCAGATTAGACCTAGCCTTAAATTGACCCAATCTCACCTAGGGTTAAATCATTTCCCCATTAGATGACAGAGAAGTTAACGAACTCTTAAATCCTCCTGAAATTGATAGAAAGTCCTAGAAAGGCCGCGTGAAAATGGGTCCTCTCTAGACCCGCCTTCTTTAAGGCAGCAAATAGATGAGAGACATATTGCTCTTTTCCCTCAATTTATGTTTATCTTCCAATAAACATTCCACTACAAATAATCTTCCACTACAAAAAAATTTCCTTTGGGGGGGGGTGTTGGCTTGCAGGAAAAGGCCCTATGCAAGAATGAGAGTCAATTGATCAACAATCAATTGTTGGATCCTTGGCTTTTGAAGGTGTCATTTTTTTCCCTTTTGGTTGCCTCTGAAGGCCACGTAGTGGGAAATTTATGTAATTGGTTGGCCATTCTGAGAGCTGCACTAAGTTGACGAGGGTCCAATCTAGAAGAACAATGCTTACATTATAGTACCACTATGAAATCACTGAAGCAATTTGCAACTGCACTAATATTTAACTGTATGGAAATCTGAATATTACCAAAGCTTTATGGGAAACTTCTTCATCCAAAGACAGGCTGTATCATAGTAATAGTGACCCAAGTTGTTAGACATATAGCAAATTGGCTGCCTGGATCATTCAGGCTTTAGAAAGCAAATATCACAAGAAAATGATAGTTTTGATGATGATTCTGATCCTTTCCATTTTGTTTTAACATACTGCAGATCGAACCAAAGAGACCTTTTTTTCAGGAGCATTTTTAAAACAGGCTCAAAATGTAACAGCACTGCTGATATGAACATTTTTAAGGAACAGACAGCTTGCCAATATTTGGTAATGTGGCTAACTTCCCATCATCTTCAAGCTATCCACTTACAAAAAAATTCAATAGAGTGGTAATGATTTTGAATACTGGAAAAATACATTAAGTTCTTGGAACTAAGCAACGTGTTCACAGATTTTTCTGCTTCTTGGAATCCTTCACTTCTCTAGGACTTTTAGTATTTAACAGCAGCTGAAAATTGCATCATCCTGTTCAGTGAAGAAAAAATTCACTTCTGGGTTTGGGGAATACTGGCGATAGATGCATTTAATCTGCAAAATTAAAATAAAAGCATTATGTTTTTATCATGTCCCACAGGTTCCATTTTAAATGTTGAGAATGAACCAAATGCAATGGCTGGAACTCTGCAATCATATGCAAATCCTTCTTTTTGAAGACGGACAAATCAGATCAAGAAAGAGATTAGATTCCTATCATTAAAAAATATGTTCAATGTATCTCAAGACACATTTGAATAGAAAATGGTATTTCATGCCAATTATAGCTCAAATAGTCTTGGCTTGATTTTATTGCATTGTTCTACAGTGGGTCATAACCCCCCTCCCCCCCGCTTCAAATCTCCAGATCTGCTTGGCAGAGTCCAAGGACGCTATGAAGGGGATATCTATATATCTATCTATCTATATCTATATCTATCTATCTATCTATCTATCTATCTATCTATCTATCTATCTATCTATCTAT
>JAPKID020001392.1:0-14931 GCA_026931265.2 Tropidonophis doriae
GCGAGGGTGTCGAGGAGCTCGGGCAGGGCTGTTGCCACATAGCGAGGAGCCAGGTATGTGAGAAACAAGCCCAACTGGAGAAATAAGACTGACGGTTTCTTGAGTTGCTCCAGTTTGGATGCACTCAAGAGCTAAAGCAATTCCAAATTCATAAAGAGGGAATTCAAATTGCTGAGACGGGCAGAGAACCTGGTGTTAAAGCCAATAAGCAATAAATAAAATCTCAAGGATATTTAAAGCATTTAACTAGGGACACTTGTTGAAATAAAATGAGGGGTTTTTTTTAATTTCACATTGAAGTTCTGAGAAAGAGAGTTCTAGCTGACCTTTGGTATCCAAGCAATTCCTAAAATCACAAGTCCCTTTCCTGATTCCATGTTTCCTTGACTCACATTTTGCTTGTCTCTTGAACATCCAAGCTTTCGTTTTACCATTCATGGGGGATGGCAAAGACCCACAGAATACTCTTCATTGTCCCTTCAAGACTTGGGTTGTAAACCACCTGCTTTTTCTTTGCCTGATTGAGAGGCTTCCCTTCTGTCCAATCTGAACAAATCCCGATTTGTCTCCCTTGCCTGCCTACATGTTCCTATCTATTGCATGCATGTTTAGATGAAGCTGTTGGTGTTAAGGCCAGTTCTGTGCCTCAGAATAGCAATAGGAATTGCACTTAGAGTTATATATTGCTTCATAGTGCTTTACAGCCACCTCTAAGTGGTTGATAGAGTCAGCATATTGCCCCCAAAAATCTGGATCCTCATTTTACCTACCTCTGAAGGATGGAAGGCTGAATCAACCTTGAGCTGGTGAGAATCGAAATGTCAAGCTGCTGGCAGTCAGCAGAAGTAGCCTGCAAGTACTGCATTCTAACCACTGTGCCACCATGGCCCTTGATATGGTTGAAGTGACCAAAGATAATAAATGTGTGGCGGAAAAGTTTCCCATTCCACCACAGAAGGGCTTTTCTTCTACCCCTGTTTAAGGAATGAATAGTCTTATATTTGCATGTAGCAGTTGATTTAGGAGAACAGAATATAGAACTTCTGATCACGTATAGTAGTAAAGGCTTTATCATCATTGTACAAAATAAATACAATGAAATTGGTTAATTCAAGGCAAGGAAGTATCAAATATCTGAACCAGTTCAGATTATCTGTCCTTCTGATGATATATATACACTATCCTTGGTTAAATATCCTACTTTTTGAAGTGACCAATTTTTACTTTATCATATTTTATTTTGTCAGATGGCTGGGAGAAAGATCCTGAAATAATTTACATTATTGTTCTGATTTTTAAAATGAGAGTTTTAAGTCCAGCTTCGTGAAAGATGACATTGTCAACAGATCAGAATGCTGCATTTCAACTGGTTGCACCATTTCATTTGCTTTGCCTCTTTCTTCTACATGAAAAAGAATTATAATTATGATCTCTACTGAAATGGACATTTTCTTAGAAATGACCAAGTGCTGTCTTTGAGAGGAAGCAAATTTACCAATAGCTTAAATAAATAAATAAATATTGGTGTATTTTTTATTGCAATATTAAATAGGCTGAATGCCATCTGCTCCAACAATTTGTCAGTGGCAACTATAGGGAAAGGAGCTGACTATTTGGAGAGAGTGGACAGATTTCTCTCCATCTGTGCTTGTATTACAAGATGTCATTTATATTTTAGATCTGCATAGTTGTGAGTCAAGATGTCATATCAAGGTCAAAAGGTAGAGACGTCTGTCAACATGCTTTGTCTTGGAATAACATGACAAGTGCAATTTGGTGCTTCAGGCATGGCTTAGAGCTGCCCTGTTGAGCCTTGAAACTGAGCTTTCTGTATTATCATTTCAAAGGCAAACGCTAACTTTAAATGCTGCAAATTATCAAGCAGAATGCACAAATTACTCTGTGTAATGTGAAATCTAGTCTTGGACTGCTCAAATGCCAAAGCCTTTAAAGTTGAAAGGATTTCCTTGAAGCCCAATCCTGTGCTTACCAGATATGTTGAGCTGTTAACTATTGATATTCTGAAAATATCTCCATTCTCAAGTCCTTATGTATCAGTCGCCTTCAGTTTTGCTGACCTTGAAATACTGAGAATACATGCAGCTGGCCAGGTACCTACTCTCCTGCTAGCAACAGAAGAATGTAAAAAAAAAAATATCATGCAGTCCATGAACCATCTTTATAGCTTGTGCCAGTCCTGAAGAAACAAAAATAACCCTACCTCTTGCTCCCACTCCACACAGAAAGGAAATAAAATAAATTGCTAGTACATCCACCTCACTCCCCTATTTTTATTTCATTTTATTGATATGATAATATGTTTATTTAGGCAGAAATCTGGGTGGTTAATGTGAAGGAAAATTTTCTGGGTTTAAAATTGCTATTCCCCCTGAATTAAAAAGGCTCTTGTAAAATTGATAATCAGGTGCTAGGCACAGGGTACTTTTGGTTGAGGAGATTGTGATGGATGGAGGGAGCTGAAAAAAGGAGAGAGGCAAGAATTCCCAGCGCAAGGACAACAGACTGCTGTAACTTATTATTATAACAAAAATAATGGTTTTACAAAAGCTCTATTCTGTTTAGATGTCTTATCCTTCCAGAAATCTAATGGCCATGAATCTCCACTATGTTCCTTTTGACTTTTGCTTGATTATGGGATAAAAATAAGTACTCTGATCTCTCCATGTTCTATGCCAGGGGTCCCCAATTCCCAGGTCATGGCCCACTACTGGGCCTTGAGTCGTCCTCAATCAGACTGTGGAAGTGGTGGGTGAGTGTGCGTACACTCATCCCCACTGGCATGAGCAGTGGGATAACGTGCATGTGCACTCCATTTGCACAAGTAGCGGGTGTGCATGGCATTTATGCAAATGGAGCTGCATGTATACGTGCATTTTCCCACTATTTGGGTGGAACCATTTCCTTTCCTCCCACCCCCACCCCACCCGGCCTCATAGACAGAAAGGTTGGGGAACTTGTTTCTATGTCATTGGCCAAGTCAGTTAATAACTCTACTTTTAGATGTGTTTTCTAGTTATTGTTGGCCTAAAGAACTTTTTTTTGCTTGTTCTTCTAAGCTCTAGGTTGGTCTTCATAGAGGTTTGTTAGCATCCATAATAGCAAAGTAATTATGAAAGGTTCTTGGGAGCACAATGATTATATGGACTTTATTCACACACACACACACACACACACACACACACACACACACACACACTTTGCTTCAGTATTTACCCTCCATTGACCAGGCAATGTCATGAATACAGATCAGTTCTGAACGGATATAAAGTCCACATGTTGATATGCCTCAACCAGCATGGCCAAAACAGTCAGGGTGTTCTGCATTTACAATGTTACCATCTTTCTACTATACCTTTTTAAACCAAACATGTTGCACAATGGCTATATAGTCATGCACTCACTCATTCTAGCATTCTTCCTCTCTTGATCTTGAACAGCGCCTATCAGATGGTTGTTGAAGAGCTACATCCTCATCGGACCAAACGAGAAACCGGAGCAATGGATTGCTACCAGATTCCTGTCACATATCAAAATGCCCTGAGCAATGGCTCGCCCTATTATTTTGCTGCAGAATTGCCTCCTGGCAATCTTCCAGAAGCAGCAGCTTTCACAGTTGGTGACAATAGAACTTACCAAGGCTTCTGGAACCCGCCTTTGGTGCCTCGGAAAGGGTATAATATCTATTTTCAAGCCATGAGCAGTGTTGAAAAGGTAAGCGCATACAAGTTTTCCTTGTTTTGTTTGTTTGTTGATTCATCCAAACATTCATTCATTCAATTTTGCTCAATCCCAACTAGAGTATCACCCTAAATGATTTGTTTTTTTTATACTGTAAGACCAAGACCATAATCAAAAAAAAGATCTCAACAACAACATGGGATTTTTGACTCTTTTTCTTGTTTTTTACCTGTCATCTGTGGTAAACAACTTGACATCAAAAGTTATTGTTGAATAACAAGAATATTTGTTATGGGTTAAAAAGTTTATGCTACTTTCCTTGATGTAATTCTGGAGTACTAACAACAATATAAGAAAATCTTCAGTATGACCAAAGATCTATAAAATATTTAAAGAAAAAAGAAAAAATGTCCAGATTTTAACATTTGGTTTCATATTTTGATATAGTCCAAGATATTCTAGTGCCTTAAAGAATATTGTCTTGTGTGTGTGTGTGTGTGTGTGTGTGTCCATCCAAGGGAGGAGAGGAACAATTTAAATTGACAATCTCCTTTACCTTAGTAGTATCTTAAACCTGTCAGCAGAAGCATGATATCTCACACTGTATAATTTTAATTATAATTTCAATTAGTGTGAATTTCTAATTCTCAGGTTTTAGTCCTTAATCTGTCTTTTTTTCTAAAAAAAAAAGTTTCTGTAATCCATAAATTCCATATACAACATTTTTAATGGAAAATACTCTGTCCCAAAATATTTAGAGTAGTGGTTTCAGTAAAATTAGTTTAGCCATATTATGGTTTTCCATTTTCAAAACAAATAATCCCTTTCATCTCTCTTTCATAGTTCAAAATATTAAATTGGTTTTGGAAAAAAAGAAAATCTAGGTTGCTTGGCATGCTAGTACAAATTACCAAGTTTTCATAGCCTTCATCCCATACTTCAAATAAAAAGAGTATATTTTTAAAAGCCATTTATTTGAAATATGGTCTAGGTGTACTCCTTGTTTGAACAAAAACTCAATGTACAAGTTGGAAATTACTTGACTGCTGTGCAGGTGTTGAAGGTATGACCAGAGGTTCCTACTGCAATTTCCTCACTGTTTGAAATTTTGGTGCCACGGAGTAGTGCTTCTATTTCAGTATGTATATCAATAGAGAACAAAGCAACAGGAAGTTCAGTACTGTTGGCAGTTGTAGGTGTGAAAAGCAACATGACTTGATAAGCCCCATGCTGATGCCATTGAATCATTTTCTCTTATAAACCCAAATATGAGACAAGAAAAGGGAGAAACAGCATTTGGGATGGTAGCCGAGATATTTAGGACTGCGATTTCCAAATTAAGTATGGCCTTGTATAAAACCTTGGTTGCCTTCTTATGATGTCCCAGTAGCAGATGGTTGGGGAAAGATGAGGGGAGCAAGGGAAGATTTGCTGTTAAATTGGTAGACTTTGGAATAATTAATCTGCTTTAGAAAGACGGATTTTCCTACCCTGCCATTTGCATTTTGGCTGCAATTAATAATATAGATGTTTCAGCTTCAGTGATTTTACCATCAAACCCCTAGAATGAATTCTTGCCTAATGTTGTAATTATAAAAATTAGCTGAATATTGTGGCAAGATGGGAAAATGGCATAGTTTTTAAAACTGTCCTACAATGGGACAGTTGAAGCTGGAGAATTTTCCTGAAGCTAGTAAGTGCTTAAATTAATGACCATAAAATTTGTGATGTATTATCTCATAGAGAGAGAGCGACAAGATCAAATTAACTTCAATTGAGAGGAATATCAGAAGTTGAAAAATAGAAGACTTAACATAAAATTTTGGAGACCATATTGGTGTCAATTAGAAGCATACATGTGTATAAAAAGATGCCTAATAATATATAGACTGGGTTCATACTCGTGCTAATCAAAGGAATTTGTAGCCATCAAATAAAATACAGTTGGTTGGGTTCCCACAGCATGCTAAGCCAAAATAAGGAAACCATGATTTGGTTTAATAGAATTGTGAAACTGGTTTTCACGTATGATACAATTTACTCCCAACCTTCAATTGAGGTGGCAGGAATTAAGTTTAGAATCCTCTGAATACAAAACATTTTCTTTATCTCTGAACTTTATCTCTGAACTATTTTACAAATTCCTTTCTAGATGGTATGTGGCCCTTCATTTTTGTAATTTTAAACTTGGATTAGAGGTTTGTAAGTAGGGATGGAAGTATGAATGTAAGGAACCTTCTTCTACATTTGATAGGAATGTAAAATTGGATAGAGCATTTAGTTACATATATTGCACTGAATTAGTTGTGTCACAAGTATCTACATTCCTATATATTTGGCCTGAATTTTGCTAGATCAACAGGATGATACTCAAATCATATCTTTGTATTTTAACAGCTAAGGACAGCCAGCTTGTTGTAATAGATTACACATCAGGCTAGATATCAGAAGACCGTGAGTTATAGTCTCACTTTAGACACAGTGTCAGTTGGGTCTCCCAGTGAAAGGACTCTCCCAGTCCTAAGAAGGAGAAAATGGAAGCCCACTTGTGAAAATATTGCCAACTAAACTATATGAACTTTTCCTAGCAATCACCAGGATTCATCCCTGACTCAAAGGAACAAAAACCGAAAACCAACTAAGACTCAGGTTAACTTAAAAAGTTGACCTTGCTAGCTTACTACCCATCTTCTATTCTTTAGCAGTTAAGAAAAGTGTAAGATTTTCTTGCTGTTGAAATTATATATTCAGTTAGAATCAATATATATAGAGAAAGATTAGCTAGATGCTCTTTTGCTTACCTAAAATCCATCCCCTGAATATGCAAGCAAACTCGGATGATCCAGTAATACTTGGAAAAAATATAAATACAGATTAGCACATTCCCATTTGGCCTTTGCATTTAAGTTTAACATTTATTACTCACATCTTCCTCATCCTATAATTTGTACACAATAGTATGCATTAAACTATTGTTTTAGAATTTGCCAAGATGATATATTGGTGATACGAATACATTTCGACTAAATATATTTATTTATTTTGTTAAACAGGAGACCAAAACTCAGTGTGTTCGAATTGCTACTAAAGGTAAGAGATTTTACACACACACACCCATGAATAAAAGGGCATAGATACGTCCTGTAAAATGCTTGGGCTCTGCTTGATGTTATACCATGCAGACAGGGGTAATCTTCCCAGGAGATGAGTTATACTTTAATGCTGGCTCAGTAGAAAGTTTTGCTTGTAGGTGAAAATACAACAGCAGCATTATTCAAAAGATAGGAGACTGCTCTTGTGCCAAACACAACTGGCATTAGTCATTCCAAAGAACAAGTTGCTCAGTGACTGGATTATTACATTTTATTAGAAAGAAGCTTAATTCTAGTAAAGTATTTTGCTTTTGAACAGGAAAACTATTATAAAGGGTAGATTAGAGGAGGAAGTTTCTGTTTCTCTGTTGATGTCAACGGAGGGAGTTTTCTCTTTTATGAAATGAGTTCACAGAAGGGTTGTCTGCATGTAGATGTACTTCTTTGACTTCTTTTATTTCTTTATTTTAAAAGAAAAGCTTATTTTACTCATTCAGGTATAGGTGCGTTCTAGTTCTAGCGATAAGCCAGAGAACTGAAAAATATAAAAACAATTAGTAAATTTAAAAAGTACCAATTTGTAAAGTTACAGAACACTAATCATGATACAACTCTAGAATTAATTCTTGCCTAATGCTGCAATTATACAACACTGAAATTGTCATTTTTCTCTCAGTGTTCGTTGTGTTCTTAAAAACCTAAGGGTGGTGATGGGAATGATGATATATCATTTCTTAAATCTAGAAAATGAAAAGCTAAATATCATGGAGATTTATAATAAATGCACCTAGATTTTTTTCTTCCCATAAAGGTGAAAAATACATCACTGGCTACTAGATTACAGTGTAATTTTTAAATCTTGCATTTTACTCTGATAGTATCTTGCCATGTTTTTACCATCCCTGCTACAGAAGAGAGCTGTATGTTTGAATCAGTCATGAAATCCTCTTACCTTCATTACCGGTTTGGAACCGGGAGCGCGCATGTGCACGATGCTTCTGTGCATGTGCAGAGCATCTGTAATGATGTCTGGGCAGGTGGGCGGAGCCTCCTGCTGCTACCAGTTTGCCTGAACTGCGGTGAACCGACGGAATACCATCTTTGATTTGAATGTGTGAAGCACTTCTTTTCAGAGTGTTACATTTTTTCAGGCCTGCTGGGCTGAACCTGCTCAGTTTGTGTGTGTGTGTGTGTGTGTGTGTGTATGTGTGTGCATCTGTTTTGCTTGATTGTTATAACTATATCTACTCTTCTACACAATAAGATAATTAAACTCATCCATGTTTTGTTCCAATGCAAGTGTTTTATACATCTCTTATTTTTGATTGCATTAAACATACTAGGATTTTGTGGCATGCTTTAGCTTAATCTGGATGTAGCAATCCTAAAACATGCTTGTACCAATAGATTTTATAGCTGCACTACTCAGGAAGTCCAGTTGGAGCAGTGCTTCTACATTATTTACTTACCATGGGATAGCTTAGGATGCAAATGTAGCCCTAATGCCATTAAATCAAATTAAATGCAAACAGATTAATGAACAATTTGATTATGTGACATGCCATAATTGTGTTGGTGGTAAGGAACCACATAGATAGACACTCTCTAGGATCATCTGTTGCCAACTTGGCCTTTGCAATTTTTCTAATGCTGTACTCATAATTACTGCTATAATTGAGTCCATACAATTTATTTCCTTTTGCTTTTTCCACATTGCACATTAGGTCTATATGTGTCCGAAATATGACAATTTGAGCTTGATCATTTGTGCCTGGAGTGAGAAATCTGGACTGATTTCTGCAATATCTATTTATTTGCTTTCTTGACTATCCATCGTATTTGCAACCTTTTCCATCGTCAACATTTAAAAGCATCAATAATTTTTCCATCCTGCTTGTTAATGCTCTAATTTCAGTTCCATATTCTTAAACTATTGACAGCATAATTATATTTATATTAAATATTATAATTATAATCATTGTAGATACAGGTCTTTTTCCAAGGCTTTTGTGGTTACTCTGGCATATAACTGGATTGCTGATTCCTTTGTTATTTGTGGTTGATCCCATAAAGCAGAAGCTATCTACAATTATCTTCATTGTTGATTCTAAGGATGGTTGCTATATATGTTGATATTGGTTATGTCCTCTTTATATTTAATTTCCCATTTTTTAGTATTTTCATTACCATAACTTGTATATCATTACCGTTTTCAGTTATCATAGTAGTGTCTTCAACCCTAGTGATGACACCATTATCAATTGGAGGTTAAAGGTAAAGCTTTCCCTTACACACATGTGCTAGTCGTTCCCAACTCTAGGGGGTGGTGCTCATTTCCCTTTCTAAGCCGATGAGCCAGCATTGTCCAAAGACATCTCCGTGGTCATGTGGCCTGCATGACTAAACACCAAAGGCACACAGAGCGCTGTTACCTTCCCACCAAAGGTGATCCCTATTTTGCTACTTGCATTTTTACATGCTTTCAAACTGCTAGGTTGGCAGAAGCTGGGACAAGTAACAGGAGCTCACTCTGTTTCATGGCGCTAGGGATTCAAACTGCCGACCTTTCTGATTGACAAGCTCAGCGTCTTAGACACTACATCCTTTCTCCAATTTAAAAACCATAGTCATCTACTTCCAAGGCAAATTATTCTCCCAATAGTTTTACTTATTTCATTTTATTTTATTTATTTTATTTCTATAGCCACGCATCTCAAACAAATAATTTCGGATGGCATACATCATCATAAAAGCATCAAATGAAATAATCCAGAGGGCAAGATCTCTGGCAGAACAGCAGCTCTCCTTGTCCCCATCAGCTGACATTTATTGGCTCTAGCCTGTATATCCAGCATATTGCTTGAACAAATAAGGAAAGAATCTACAGTCTTGTCTCACTCCTCTGCTAACATTGAGTCAGTCTGTTTTGCTACATTTCACTTAGATTGTGGTTTCCTCAGTGCGTGTAGGCTTCGCATAAGGACAATAAGATTCTATAACATACCTGTTTTTTTTCTTAAGGACATTCCACAATTTGACATAGTTGATACAATTAAGGCCCTTTCTATAATCGATGAAGCACTTACAGGTTTCTTTTAGTGTTTTCAATTTTCTGTTATTCAGTGTACGTCAGCAAGAAGGTCTCTGGTTCCTTGGCCTTTTCTGATGACCCTGATAAACATATGCAGAAGCTGTTGCCCAAGCAACAGGAGCTGATACATTATTATTTTTGTGTTAAGTTTGGATCAGCCAGATAACATTTGGAAGTGACTCAAACATACCCCCCTACCTAATTTACTCTTTTAATTATAAGAAAGAAGAGGAGGTAACAGCTTAATAAGACTTGTAAGATTCTGTTATTATCTACATAAATAAAAATGTAAAATAGTTTGTGCAAAGCCGCTAATCTCAGAAAGTACTGGACCAATCGACACCAAATTTCCACACAATGTTCCCAAGGACTTCAGATGATATCATACATACCTTTTATGTGGCTATCACACTTGTGTCATGTGCAAACAGCACAAACATAAAAGGTACTCTCAGATTTTCACCTCCCTGTAGCTCTTCCCACCAGGCTGCTTCTTATGATGCATCATGCACACACCCCTCACATTTCCAATAGTTGTTTCCTCAGCAACTGAATAAACTTCCAATGCTCCCTCACACATGCACACTCCCATGTGGCCCAGGCAAACCTGCTAGACCGAAAACAAGATGCAGGGCATAGCAGACTCCCATGTGGCCCAGGCAGACCTACTAGGCCCAAAATAAGATGCAGGGTGTAGCACACTCCAATGTGGCCCAGGCAGATCTGCTAGGCACAAAAAAAAGATGAGAGGGAGAAATACAGTAGGTACGTAGGTAGGAAGAGGGATAAACATAGAGAGAGGGGAAAATACAGTAGGTAGGTAGGAAGGTAGGTAGGTAGGTAGGTAGGTAGGTAGAGGGATAAACACAGAGAGGGAGAAATACAGTAGGTAGGTAGAGGGATAAATATAGAGAGAGGAAAAAATACAGTAGGTAGGTAAGTAGGTAAAGGGATAAAGAGAGAGAGAGGGAGAAATACAGTAGGTAGGTAGAGGGATAGACAGAGGGAAAAATACAGTAGGTAGGTAGGTAGGTAGGTAGGTAGGTGGAGAGAGAGGGAAAATACAGTATGTAGGTAGGTAGGTAGGTAGGTAGGTAGGTTTGTAGGTAGGTAGAGAGAGAGAGGTGGAAAATACAGTAGGTAGGTAGGTAGGTAGAGGGATAGAGATGGGGGAGAGAAATACAGTATGTAGGTAGATAGCTAGAGGGATAAAGAGAGAGAGGGAAAAATACAGTAGGTAGGTAGGTAGGTAGGTAGGTAGGTAGGTAGGTAGGTAGGTAGGTAGAGGGAGAGACGAAGAAATATAGTAGGTAGGTTTGGGGTTATATGGTGGTTGTATGTACCTGTTTGTGTGTGCAGGTGTAGATCTACACACACATTGGTTTGCCATTTAACCAGACTGGGCCACAGCAATGAGTGTGTACAGCTAGTAGCCAATAAAAAAAGAGAAGACATTGTGCACATTGGTATAACACAGTGATGGCGAAGTTTTTTGTAAAGGCGTCCCAAAATTGTGTGTGTGCACATGCTGACACACCCACAAGTGCCCACACTCACAATCCAATGTGCCCTGCTCGTCTACACATGCACCCGCAACTCCCATCCTGTGCGGGAGGAAGTTTTCACCCTCCTCAGGCTCTGAAGGTTTTCCTGAAGTCTGAGGAGGGCGAAAAACTGACCCAATGGGCCAACCGGACGTTTGGGAATGAACTTCCAGTTGGCCTGTTCAGCCTGTTTTTTGCCCTCCCCAGACTCCGGAGGCTTTCCTGAAGGCAAAAATGGCTTCCCCGGCCTTCTGGAGGGCCAAAAATCAGCTGGCCAGCATGTGCATGTGCATCAGAGCGGACGGCACATGTGCCAGCAAATATGGCTCTGCGTGCCACTTGTGGCACACATGCAAAGGTTCGCCATCTTGGGTATAAGATGCTATAATTCAGAAGTATAGGTTGTTATTGTACAGATTGATATAAGTAACAATTATCCTACAGATCCACCAAATTTTACTTTCATAATCAAAGCTCTGGTTCCTGAATTAGTTGATGCTGCAGTATGTTGTAATTCACTAAGGCATGCATTCCCCCCCCTAATAGTGGTGATGTAGAAACAAGTAGCTAATGTTGATTCTTTGCTACTTTTGATTATTCAAGGTCCCTTTGTGTGAATATCTGACAGTAAATTTTAAATTGCTTAATACCTTTAGAGGCTTCCAGCATTGCCCAGAGTGGAAAATACAAAATCAAATTATTGTGATAAGCACATCACATAATCCCAAGCAATAAAATGCAAGGACCTAAAATACCTTTGCAAACTACTTGGCAACTATCCCTAACTCTGCAAGCATCTTTTTTCCTTCTAATTTAACAACACTTTCCATCACCCAAACTTTATCACCTATAGAACAAATTTTAGGTCTGCTGGGTATTTGAGCAGAATTAAATTCTCCCCAACACACACACACACACAAACGTAAGCACATACACACACAAACACTCACACATATGCTTCATTTTAAAAAATTGTTTCCTTTTTACTTGCCTTAATGAGAGAGAATTAACTATGCCTGCACCAGGATTAGCAAAACTTTTTTGCTTCTAGGTGAAAAGGATGAAAGCAAAATATTATAATGGATCTTCCTTATCAAAAATATATTTCAGAATCCAAGGTTTGGAGGGGGGGGTTAGGCTTCTAATGCTAGAGAGCTATAGAGATTTTTACATGAGCAATTATTTTCGTGCCTCTGAAGACTTGATAAGTATTTTAAGATAAAATGAACTAATAAAGCATTGGGAAATGTATGACTCAAACATTCAGCTTTGCTTTGACTGAATGAAACAACAGGCATTGATTTATTAACATCTAAAATAAGTTAAGATTTTTCTATTTTAGAAGTTAGTTAAAATCACAATTAATATTGTATGTAATATGTTAAAAAAAGCCACCAAAAGTATCACAATGTCTAGATATCTGAAAGAAAGCTGCTTTTAGCTTTCCCAGATAAAGGTAAACAGAACAAAGTACCCACCACCCATAAATTTGTACAAAGGAAGAGTAAACTGCTATGACTTACAATTCCAAATCTGGCCATGGCATTCAAAATCTTGGATGAAGCCTCCAAAATTTCTCCAGGATTGTTATTTTCAGGAAGGGACACTAAGACAAATAGCAGTGAGAAAAAATAAATTATTTAATGTCTCACTGACAAGCTGAAAAAAGTCACATTTGTGAAGCAAGCTAATATCCACCAGAAAGTCCTTAAATAACTCTGGTACAAAAACAAATGTAGTTCTTTTCACAAAAATACTAACGATGAGAGAGCAAGTAGACTGAAAACTGACATTACAGTGCCTCATGTGCAGCTGTTGTGGGGGAAAAAAGTAAATGTTAAGTATCACCAGACAATTTGGGTTATCATTTCAAAGATATTTTCTCACCTAAATATAGAAAAGAAATGATCGTGGACTGGCAAAAAAAATCAACAGGACCAGAAGTGACTTCCAACTTCCTGCTGGCTTCCCTATTGAATTTTCTTGTGGGAAGCTTGAAGTTACTATCAGAAATATCCCCTTCCCTTAACAGAATAAGAGTTGGAAGAGACCTTGAAGGTCTTCTAGTCCAATATCTTGTTCATGCAGGAAATCCTATACCATTTCTGACAAATTTTAGTCTTATCTCTTTTTAAAAACTTCTAATGTTGGAGCATTCACAACTTCTGAAGGCAAGTTATTCCTCTGGTTAATTGTTCTCACTGTTAAGAAATTCTTCTTAGTCCTAGGTTGCTTCTCTCCAATGAATAGTTTCCATTCATTGCTTCTTATCCTGTCAGGATGTTTTAACTGTGGCAACCCCTGAGATATTGGAAAACTGCCCTTCCCATCCCTGTAGGCAAGAAAGGCGGGAGGGAGCAAGGAATTGTGGAACTGGCTGAAAATTATAATGGGACTTTGAAAATACAAATCAGGTGATGGACCAGGGAAGACATACAGGGGTTGTCATGGATCAGAAAGTGCATCAGATTGTGCAAAGAAGTGCCATTTACATCTGGTAAGGTCCATGGAGGGGTAATGCAGATCAGGGAAAGAATGCGGAAGTGGGCAAAAGGTGTATTGGAGAAGACATGCCAGAGAAGCATAGGTTGGGGAAGGTGTAGGGTGGCAGCACAGGTCAAGAGAGCATGGACTGATACACATAGTTCATTCCTCCCTATTCCTCCCATCCTTCTGTTTGCAGCACGCACATAAATGGCTGCTGCTAGGTTGGAGAGAGATGGAGACTGGTTGAGAAACTCACAGTGTTGAAAATGAAGATCATTGGGCTACAGCAGCAGCCAAGAGCAATGAAGCAGCCATAACGTCCCCAAATTTCATTCCTTCAGGACTAGGTTCCAGATTTTAGACACAGTCTGCAAGCTAACCCATTTGAGGTACCTTGGTTCACAAGGAGTTAATAGTTGCCTTTTATGTAACATTTTGCCCACCGTCATGGATGGATGCATAGATTAAAGTAAAACTGCCAATATACACCTCATATGAACATATATGGGACACTTTGGTAAAACCCCAAAAAGAAAAAGGAAACTAAAATGATCCAGACTTAAACAGTATCTACATGAGGAGAGGTTAGCTTGCAATCATATGGTATCTCACATCTACCAATTAACTAGATAATCAGATAAATCTCAATAAAAATATAATCATAGCAATTGGAAAAGGATATTGCAGAATTCTGATGAAGAATTCTATTAGAAATGTGCTCATGATGTACACAATTCCCAACTTCTCTTCAGTGTGGTTAAACATCTTTGAAGACTAGTGACTATTTTCCCATAGGATATAAAAAATTAATGCATACTTTTATGTATGGTGTGACATGCCTTCTAGTAGATTTCCCAACAGTAATACATTCTTTGTGGATTTGTTTTTATTCAAACAGAATCTCCTTGAAACCAGATTTGTTTTTCAGCTTCATAGTGGGAATTGTTTGCCAAAAATAAATAAGTAACAAAATCTGTTTCCAGTATGTTATCTATTATATTTAACCAGTTAAATACCA
>JAPKID020001393.1:0-14930 GCA_026931265.2 Tropidonophis doriae
CTCTATTTCTCTCTATCCTCCTACCTACCTACCTACACACACACTTTTTCTCTCCCTCTCTACCTACTGTATTTCTCTCTATTTTTTTCTCTCTCTCTATCCCTTCATCTACCTACCTACCATATTTCTCTTTCTTTCTCTCTCTCTCCCTCTACCTACCTACCTACCTACTTTTTTTTGTAATTTGCCTTTTCAAAACCTTGATGCATCTTATACTCCGGTGCGTCTTATACTCTGAAAAATACGGTATGTATCTACTTTCTTTTTTCTTTTATTAACCAGGCTCACTGATTGAAAGCATGGGTGATCTCTGGTGTTCATTGTTTTAATTCCTTTGAAAAATAGAAGTAGATTTTTTCCCCTCCATTCCTTTTGATATTAGGCTGTAAGTCCCAGGCAAATTATCTTGACCTTGATAAATTTATCAGGATGAAATGTTTGTTAGTACTATGATTTGGAACATTGGTAAAAATACAAATTACTTTAATTTCATTCTGCAGTACAACACTGCTAAACCAGGCAATGTACTACAACTTCAACATTTGTCTAAATAACATCTGTTATTAAAGCAGGATTCTCTGCTTTAAGAGATAGAGTGATTCGTTATATCTTTCTCTTTAGATTTTTGGACAAAGCACCTGATGGACCAATATTCATAGGGCTGTGTTTTTTGGTCCGAGCAATGGATGCAGTTGGTTTTGCTGCTGCAGCGACAGCCTCATTTTCTATTCTCATAAATGCTTTCCCAAAAAATGTAGCTACAGTTATGGTATGTATGAAGCCAATTAAAACAATGTAACATGGGATGATTTTTGGGGAAATAATCCTAGCTATGCTAGGAAACAGAGCCAGATGAATGGCTATTTAAGAGTAATGCCCATGTACTGTATATCTAATAACATTTATAATATAATGCATATTTTGGTTGTATGCTTTGTCAAAGAAGAGCAACTAAGATGCCTGGAGACAAAACCATAGGAAGAATGGTTGTACGATTTGGGGATGGCCAGTCTAGAGAAAAGAAGGACTAGGGGTGATATGATAGCAGTATTCCATTATTTGAAGGGCCACAAAGAAGAGGGGGTCAACTTATTTTCCAAAGCACCAGAGGCCAAGACAAAAAACAATAGATGGAAACTAATCAAGGAGAGAAGCAACCTGGAATCAAGGAGAAACTTCATAAAAATGAAGACAATTAACCAGTGGAACAGTTTGCCTCCAGAAGTTGTAGGTGTTTCATCACAGGAGGTTTTAAGATAAGACTAGACAGCCAGCTATCAGAAATCGTATAGGGTCTCCTGCTTGAACAAGGGGTTGGGCTAGAAGACCTCCAAGTTCCTTTCCAGCTCTAATCTGATTGATTGATTAGTTGATTGGTTGGTTTCTTCTATGACTGTTATAAGAATGAGCATCTCTTTTCTAAAAAAAAATCTAAAACTTCACACCAGGGGTGTCAAATTTGTGTTGTCACTGCGGTATCATGACTTTTCCCCCTTTTGCTAAACTGGGTGTGGATATGGCCAGTGTGTGATGCATCCAGCCCTTGGGCCATGAGTTTAACAGCCTGCTCTACACCCTGGCGAATATAGTATTTTCCATCTTAATATACAACAAAAGAACCCAGTTATTTTCTTGAATGCTACCCTGATTCTTTCACTTTTTTGCCTCTCCTTATCCTGTGCTTTAATTTACTCTTCAGTCAGACCCCTATTTTGTAGTTTCACCCCAATCAAAAAATAGAGGATATTTAATTCTAAGTATGTAACATACTTTAACCAGTAGAATGTGAGACGAAAAACATACAGTATCCTTCATATCTACACATATATTTTGAAATACCGGTAATTGACTCTGTCTTCTTTTGCCTATTGCCTGCAGTCATAATAGGCTGTTGACGTAATATAAGGTAAAAGTAAAGGTTCCTCTCATACTTATGTGCTAGTCATTCTGACTCTAGGGGGCGGTGCTCATCTCTATTTCAAAGTTGAAAAGCCAGCACTGTCCAAAGACATCTCTGTGGTCATGTGGCTGGCATGACTAAACACTGAAGGCGCATGGAATGCTGTTTCCTTCCTACCAAAGGTGGTTCCTATTTTTCTAATTCCATTTTTACATGCTTTTGAACTGCTAGGTTGGTTGAAGCTGTGACAAGAAATGGGAGCTCACTCTGTTACGTAGAGCTAGGGATTTGAACCGCCGAACTGCCGACCTTTCTGATCAACCAGCTCAGCGTCTTAGCTACTGATCCATTGACTCCCATTGACCTAATATAGCTAGATATCAAAATATTGATTCTCTCCTCCTTCACCTATCTAAGATATGAGGCCTTTGCGGAAAAGAGCTTAACTTGTGGCATCTCCCACAAAACATCTAAGAAAGAGGGAAAATTAGGCTTTGTGGTTCAACAGTGAAGAATTTTCTCTTTCTATATCGGTTGCCAAAAATCAGATGCCTCCCTGTGCCATAAAAGCTCAAATTGAGGGTAAAGACTAGAAGCCATCTAACTGTGACTTGATACCTCTGTCATGCATTCATAGAAAGGCTACACTTAACTCCCTTGTGAAAAAGTTTATGCAGAGAAAATGAATTGATGAGCCCATGCATTTTTGATTTTCTATGGATAACCTAATTAAACCAAAGGGCAGTTCTGTTCTTGTATAAGCTAGCTTTTAAATTGAGTGCTCGTGAGTTCAATCACGACAAAAGGAATTAAATACTATGCATTCTTTTTGAGCACTACGTTTGCCAACAAAAATGTTTTTGTTTAAGATAATGCACTACTTTTGGAATAACAATAAATTTAACAGCCAATAGGGTTTGGGAAATTGTAATACCAAAATAACAGAGAGGAAGAGCAATAGGAGTATTGCAAGCTACAAGGAGCTGGTGAAGAGTCTGAAGAATTAAATTCCCACTAGAATTAAACCTCTCTGGACATCTGATAAGCTTGCAAAAACTTGTGCCTTTTAATGTAATCTACTAGTTGAAAAAGATGTTATCAAGATGTTGCCTCAATAAATTTCCTTATTTTTACTTCTGTTTAATAACAAGTAGTTGTTTCATTTTATAGATATTTGCGTATTTCTGGTGGAATTCCTTCTGCTTTCATGGTTTTAATAAACCCTGTCACACAGAGCCTACAGCTAATACAAAATCTAAGTCATAATGGGTATTCGGAATATAGAATCATAGGGCAGAAAGGGATCTCAGCAATTCAACCCCTGCTCAAGGCAGGAACTCTATACTATCCTGGTTAAATGGTTGACTAGTTCATTTTTGAAAACCTTGAATGATGGAGCACCCACAATTATATGAGGCAAGATACTCCATTGATTGTTTTCAGTATCAGAAATTTTTTTTCTTACTTCTAGATTGAATTTGACAAGGTTCCACTCATTACTTCTTGCCCTGCCCTCTTGTGCTTCAGAGAATAAGTCAATGCCCTCTTCTTTGTGACAATCCCTCAAATATTTGAAGACAGTTTTCATGTCCTCCTCAGTCCTCTTTGGTAGGCTAGACTTACCTAGTTTCCCCAACCATTCACCATACAATTTAGTCTTCATATCCTTTCTCATCCTTGTTGTACACTTTTTAGGTCTTACTGTCTTTTTTTATTATGGTGACCAGAACTGTACACAGTATTCCAAGTAGGGCCTCACTAGCAGTGGTGGGTTTCCGGATCCCGTTGCAACTGGAACAGTGGAACGGTGCCCAGCATCCATCACATGAATGTGTGCAGCTCATGCAGTGCACGCATATGTCCTTAACTCCTGGGACACTCCACAACGCCTCCATGATGCTCCAGCTGCTCAGAGGAGCGTTGTGCAGGCGCCTTATGAGCCGTGCATGTGCACAGAAGCACCAAAGAGCTCAAATATAGGCGGGCGGGTAGGCCCTCTGGAGCTCCATACCAGAACGGTACCCAATGCTCCAGACAGGCATCTGTACGCCTGTACCAGGGCATACCGGTTGTAACCCACCATTGTTCACTAGTGCAGTATAAAGCAGTATTATAATTTTTTAGTATGCCGATATGTTAGTGGCTGCGAGTCAGTTTTCAGGAGCAATTCAAGATGCTGGTTGTTATCTAAAAAGACCTTTCTGGCAGCAAGCCTGGATACCTGTGTGACTGCCAACTCTTTCTCCCCACCTAATATGAATGTATACTCCAGATCCCTTCTATTAAACAGTGATATCTTATGGATTTGAGGTAGCGTGTCTTCTCTGTGGTGGCCTCCATGCTCTGGAACAACATCCCCTCAGAGCTAAAATAGCACCTTCTCTCTTCCAGAATGCTCATGCGACCTGGCTTTGCTGTCAGGATTGGGGTTAAAGTGTTTGTGAGAATGTTGGTCTAGTGTGTTATCATTATGATTATTTTGGTCCAGGCTGCCTGTGGTGCTGTATGTTTTTAAATGCTTGCAATGTTTTTGTGTTTTTAAGCGTTCCAGAGTCTATGAGAGTCGGTAGCTATAATGAATTTTAATAATACCAGTGGTAATATTAATAGTAACACAAGGATCCTTTTCTTGCTGATGGTTTCTATTTTATTCCATTTTTATTCCACACTTCAGAAAAGTACTATTTAAGGATCCTGGAAAGAATGTTTTAAAACATCAAACAGTTGCACTTAAGCATTAAACAAACAGAAACATTTTAGAGCTTAAAATAGCAATAAAGAGCCACTCAGAGTAAAATGAGTAATATAATATAAAGCAACAAGCAGAGGCAGAGAAAAAAAACTCCAGCTCATTATTAATTAAACAGTGATTTGTTAACGAAGGCACTATTTGAAAATGACAAAAAACTTCCATCTAGATTATATGTATATTTATCTAAAATGAATGAACCTGAACTTTAATAGGTAACAATCCAGAGTAATCTCTGTAGGCAATCTAGGAGGCTAGAAAAGTTAACTAGACTATAATTCTTTTCATAATCTTTTTCCCCCCTTGTATTTCAAGTCAGCATTAATTGACATCTAATGTTTGTGTAGTATTATTTTAAGCAGACTGTGCTTTGTTATTGTTGTGATTTAGATGAAGTTCAGAGCACATTTTATGACCAATTCATGCAAAACTCCACGTAATCCCAAGGGGTTCACATACTTTTTCTTGCAACTGTACATTGTATCCTTGTTTTCTGTTTCTTTTTAAGGTGGAAGCACAATAACAGAAGCAAAGCTTCAAGACTGTATTAGTCGGGCAAAAGCACGACATAAAGAAGTACAGAAACTAATGGATAAAATAATAAAAAATGTATAATTATTAAGAGGTGTATTTACTATTTGCTCATGAAACCATTACCTTAATAAACATACTACATTTAAGAAGTTCCATTATTTCATATCATCATTTAATCTTGAAATTTGTGTAACATTTCCAGATGAATCATTTCATCTTAAAACAGTATAGTTTTCTTACAAATTTCAGTTGATTGCTATGCCTCAGTGTAGCTACAAATTCAGTTTCTTTTTTTTTAACATTTTTTTAAAAAAAGATGATTATTGAATACATACATATCTCTCAAATGCAAGATTCAGGATTCTGATATCAGTGAAGCTTTTTTTTTCCTTTTTACTTTTTGACTGGGTACCTAGATGATGTAGTAGAGCTGTTTATGCTGCTACCGCCATAACCATTTGATGGAGAAAGAACTGTAATTGTTGCCAAGAAAAAAAAAAGAAAAAATATTTTATTTTTTTTAATTTCATTTTTATCTTTAAAAGAATGAAATAAATAATGCAATATTAAAAACTAATACAAGATTAAAAACTATAGTACAGGATTTAATCATTCAGTTAATTATTAACTGAAATAATTTACTTGGATATTAAATGATATGGATATCAAGGTGTATTAAAATACTCTTAAATGCCATATCTAGTTTGCACTAGCCATAGGAATATGTGGAATTCAACCAGACTATTTTGTCTCTGTTATAGTAAGTCTACTGTTTAAGCACTTGGCTCATCTGTGTTTGATTTTTTTAAAATAAGAATAACATAGTAATGGAAATTGACTAGCACCACAGTGATTTGCAAATATGGCCACATAATGTATTCATGCCCATAGAGGATCCAATCTATACCTACATAAAATGTAAACTAATTGGATTACTGTCTATGGAGATTCTCATTCATCTAGGTCATGGTTGTCCCAAAGGTGCTTTTCAACTAGAGTGCAACTAGACTTGCTTGATTTTCTTTGAAGGAGTTTCACTTCTCATTCAAGAAGCTTCTTCAGGTCTGGCTGGATGATGGGGAATGGAAGGATTTATATTCCTTGTAGACAGCTGGTTATTTAAATCCTTTTAGAAAGTCGTTGAAGCCACTTTGAGGTTTAGCTGTCTCCTCATTTTTGCACAGGAACACTCCATAAAGCTGGTTCTTCAATACACGTACCTGCTGCTTGAGGTTGGATAAAGTTCCCTACTCCAGTCAAGTTAACAACAGCAGTTTGCTGAACAGATAAGGATTGATCTTGGCTTGGAGATGCTTCCTCAGAACCCTAGCAAAAAAGTTGATGTATCAAAACATATTTATGATCTGTATAGTTTATTTATTTTCCTTTAGGAAGAAGTACATTTCAAAGCATTTCTTAGTTTGATACATAAATAGTGAGTTTCATTGAAAACTAATTTTTGTAAATGAGACAGGTTCAGTAATACTTTAGTGATTTTACTTTATAGCAGAAACTTTGTTTTATTAACACTGATGAAAACCATACTTAAGTATATACATCAAGAATTTTAATTTATAAACATACCTCAAACAGAAATTCTTTACTTAATTGTAGTTCAGTTTGTCATTTGTGAATTAATGAGAACTAATGAGGCTGCCACAATGCAGAACATAGTTCTAGATGTCACTAAAGCTAACATTTAGTCAGAAATAACTTCCCTCCAACATATGCCTAAAGCTGAACTGAAACAGATCCAGATAATTCATTTCCTCCAGGATAATCTAGATCTGGAGCAAAACCATTGTTTGCACCAACTTCCCCAAAAAATGGAGGGTGAAGTCTGAATGGAAATATCCAGGATCATTGGGTAGAGTAATCCTGACAAGGCTCAAGGGTTGATTCAGCCTTCCATCGTTCTGAGGTCAGTAAAATGAGGAGCAAGATTGTGGGAGTACTATGCAAATAATGCTTCTATATTGTAAATCATCCAGAGAGTGCTGGAAAGCACTATGTGGTGGTATGTAAGCATAAATGCTGTTGTTAAATGCTACTGCATGTGCAACTGAACATATGAACAATGTTAAACAGCCCTTCCTTCTATGGAAGGATGTGATATCGGTATGTCAGAAAACATCTCGCTGTCTAAGGATACCATATAACTGCAGGTATGGGGATGCTCCCTGTGGGAGCCAACATTCCATGTGAATTGAAATTGCATTATCAGGATTCCAGCCATTATAGAAACTTTCACACATACACAATAGCTTTTCTTTGAAGACAGCCCCACTGTATTGTAGAGATTAACTCCCCAGTGATATCATAAATGTAAATTAAAGAAATCATGTTTATATCTATTGTGTTTCTCTGAAAATAAGACCATGTCTTATTTTTCTTTGACCCATGCAAAAACATGATACAGCTTCTTTTTGTGGTGGGTCTTATTTTAGGGGAAACACGGTACATACAAACCATGAGACAGCATGGATTGTTTATTATAGTATTCTTAAGGGGTATGCCTACCTGATCTCCCTGTAGCTGAGGACTAGAACTTGTAGGCAGCTGAGATGAAAACTGGGAGAGTTGCTGCTGCTGCTGCTGGAGAGGATTGAATATCAGTGAGCCACTTGTAAGCTGTTAAAGTTTAGAGAGAAATTAGGTGTTGGGAGGGTTGCATATTTTATTTGTGATGCACACAAATATATAGAATTTAGAATTTAATAACTGTGACCACTCAGTGTCCTTAGTCCCTTTCCACTTCAAGAAAATTGGGACTAAAAGATTTTACACAAAGTAAAATCACAGAAGAAAGGAAGCCTAAATCAAAGTAACCAAAGCAGTTTTTCACAGCAAGTATCATTTTATGCAAAAATAGATGTACATGTGCGCAGAATTCATATTGCCTACATCAACTAATGCTAATCCCCATTAAGCAAAACATGTGTTTACTTCCAATTAGATCAAAGCCTGGAATCTGTTACAGCTGGAAGGAGGAGTAAGAGGTGCAACTGCACAAGTGCTGAGCAGAGCTTTTAATCCAATAAAATAAATAAATAAATAAATAAATAAATAAATAAATAAATAAATAAATAGTTTATTGGATGTCCCACAGAACTAGCTCATCAACTTTTCGTGATGAAATAGCAGTAACAGATTAACAGAGTTGGAAGGGACCTTGCAGGTCACTAGTCCAACCCCCTGCCCAAGCAGGACACCCTACATCTGCCTCTACCTAGGATCGAACTCACAACCTCCTGCTTGTGAGGCAAGAGCTCCACCTCTAGGCCACGGCAGCAGGTACTTTGTTTATGGTCCATCTTTTTGCTTACAGGGCACTAAAAGTAACAAATACAATTTTATAAAAACAGTTAAAAGCAATTATTTAACTCAACCTGAAAATACACATCAAAAGAGGAATGTGTTTCAGTATTTTCTGAAAGCAGAGTTAAGTCTGAGTGTGGTTCTGAAGGAAGTATATGTGAGAGCAACACAGGAGATAGCATTCTTTATGTGTCCAAAGTTGTATCTCAGAAAGTAAGGAAATTTTAAGAGCCCAATTCTTATGTCCAAATAAATTAATATCAGACAGTCCATCTAATAATGAAACTCCAAAGCTATTATAAATATTAAAAGCATTGCCAACATTGTATACAAATCAGCCTCTATATATTTAAGCTTGCTTCTGGACATATTTCAAGCAAGGTAGTTACCAAGTCAGGATATAAGAAAAGCATGGATAATTCAAAGAGAATTCCAACATTGGAGTCATTGACATTGGGCAATCAATAAATTTGAACTAATTAATTAAAATAACAAGGGCCGTGAGATAGTTAGGCAGGGGGATGGTCCCCTAACCCCAGTTGCAAAATCTTCACATTTTTGCAGATTTGAAATAGAGAATTGGCTTTCCAGTTTCACAATTTCCTTGCCTCAATGTTTCATGATGAAAAAAAAATATTTTCACATTTTTTCCAACCTCATATCAAGAGAAATATATATCCTTCTATATTTTTGACAGGATAATATGGTTTACTAATTAGTCAATGGACATAAGGGTGTTTGCATTTACATCTACTGGTAATTTCCCCACTCAATGTCTTGAGAAATCATACAAAAAAACAGGCCCAAGTGTTTTATCATACCTGTAGAAGATTCAATGGGCGAAGGCCTGGAGCATTTTTTAAACCAAAAGGGACACCTGCTGAAATTAATTTAGGTAAGAAAATGTTGTGTTTATTTCCTTCCGTTTAATTACATCTAAAGTGGAAGTGAACAGTGTACCTAACCATTAATATTGACAAAAGCTATTTTGGCTATTTCAACAGAAGCAACTATTTTTTCCAAAATACCTCCTCTAATGAGAAAGAAAAAAATGATGAGTTTTAAATACTAAAATATTCCAACTTTAAAGCTCAGTTTTAAAATTTGGAATATTTTAGTATTTAAAACTTATTAAAAGATATATGAGCTTTAAAATTTATGTTTAGTTAATTTGCACTGAAACTGTATAATGTATCTTGTTTCAGTAAACTGAATTAAAACACTTTAATACTTAAATCCTAACAATGATTCAAGCTTTCAGAGTACTGTAGTTTTTCTTTACTACCATGTCAGGGTAGAAGGCATATACATGAAACAGAACAGAATTAGCTTATTATATTTATATTACTTCACAAGAACTGCTTACAAACCCTATATATAATGCTCATATAATAACTGATTAAAAAATAGACCACAAATTGAAAGCATAATAGCAGATAAAATAGTCCATAAAATGCTAAAATTATGAAAGCAATGTAGCAAGTTAAAATGCTTACATAAATAATTTTAATTTTAAATCAAAAACTTGATTAACACAGGTTATTTGGAAGATCAGTGGCACCATATAAATATCAACAGAAGAAAGTAGAATTACCAGAAGCTACACCATGCTATAGAATGAATCCTAGAATTTGTCTGGGTTTGTGTCACTGATTAGAAAATGAAGTTGCATATGCTTACAAAACTTGCCACCTAGGGCAATAGTTAAGATGGTGTTAATTGTAAATCAAGTCCAAAATGACCATCACTATATATTATGCAATTTACTCGTTAGTAACCTTCTAGATTCTTTTTCCAAGTTGCACTTTCAATAGGCATCATCATCATCCCATTTCAGCATGTCTGATTTTCATACTGACCTGGCTGAGAGGTATGCTGCATTGCAGCAGGGAGTGCATTTGGCATCAGATTTCCTGAAGGTAAAATATTACTCAGGTTTATACCTGCAGGGGGGACTGCACCAGTACTACCTCCCAACATGGGATTTGAACCACTCATTAATGTTTGTGTTCCACTGTACAAAAGGAATAGGTAAGAATTAGACTAACATGGCATGAAATAATAATGCAGTTTTACTAATCACTAATTACAACAAAATCTTTTCGTTCATTTGAACATTTATTCATATCTATAGTTCCTCATATTCCATCTCGAAGCTATCTAGAGCACAGCTAAACAACATAACATCTGAACAGTACTCAAGGAATGAACAGAATGCCAGATGCTCTCTTATTCTTAATTCCAACTCCAATGATGGTAAGAATGGAGGATAGATTACCCATACACAGAAATAATATAATAATAAAAATACTAGCTCAACCAGTTTTCTAAAACTTATTCTAAAAGTTAACTTTTTGTATGTTCAAATAATTATGATCAACTAATGTTTAAGAACATGTAATGAAATAAATGCACTAAAATATGTTACATTTCATTAATTGGTTAACCCATCTCAAGTTCATCACTCATCAGTTGGCTCACAGCAACATGGAACATGGTGGAAAGTAACTCTAAACTATAAAATAACCAACTTACCACACAGAGCCCACTACATTGATGAAGTTAAGTCCTGCAGTGTTTGTCATGACCTGGTTGGAAGATGTTCCTGTAGTAATGGAAGTTACCATGGTGGAAAGAGGAATGGTCATTACAGGCAGTGCCTGGCCCAGAGACATTTGCTGCTGAGCAAACGGGGTAAGCAAAGTGGGCTGAGGGGTGAAGCCTGAATCTTGGGGAGTAAGGGTAGCAGAATGGGCAATCAGAGTTGAGCTCTGAGCATCAGCAGGGTGTGGGGTCGAAGAAAGGGTGTTGTTTGGAGTAGGAGTAGTTGGCTTAGGAGTTCCAGACCCTGCTCATTGAGAAAAATAAAAAGCACTCGTTTGTTATAAAAGGCCAGTCCTTTTTTAAAATTAAGGTTAGTGGATTCTTACGTAGCTTGATATTTTACTCCACTTTAAAACACCACCACCAGCCCAGCCAATTCTGTTAATAATTGCTGTTTCTGATGAATGAAGCGAATGGACAAAAATATCACTATGCTTAATCTGCAACTCCAGTTCTATTTATTCCATTAAATCATTCTAACATAGTTGACACATTTACATAACTCCTCTGCTATTAACTATCTTCATGTTAATTTCAGCATTTAGAGTATTAAAATGCTATAAACAATAAAGGAGTCATCTAACATTGTAACATGCAAATCTTCTAACATCTGTACAATAATGTAACATTAGAAAAGCAGCTTAAATAAAAATTTGGACAGTGAAAAAGAAAATACAAATAATTATCTATCACTGGTTTCCTTAACTTGCAGACAGAAAGAAAGCAACAATCAATGATTTCATTTAAAATTGGCATGAAGCAATAGTATCAATGGAATTAAGACAATCCAAAAGTTCTAAAGCTATTTTAATTTTTTTTAAGCATTCATGTTTTGCAGAAAGAAAAGAAAAAAATGTAAATGTCTAAAAGCTGGGGACCAAGTATACAACAACACTTACACATCTAGAAAAAAGAACACTCCTACAAGTTGAGTTTGGTTGCTCATGAATATGTGGACATGCCAATGTAATTTTCTTGACACTGCCTTCTTCCAGGAAACTATTTTGACTTCCAATCTAGTCCCTGGGATTTCCCAGCAACATATAAGAAGTGGAATGAAAATTAGATGAATCAGATAGTTGGGAAAACTTATCAAAGCTCCTTTTATGTTTCTTTGTGCAAAACTGGAAGGCATAAAAATGACATATGTTAAGCCCCGTTCTGGCAATTTTAGATTATGCAACATGCAAATCACAGGACTACATTATGCGGCAGACAAAGAACTGAATAGACAAATGTCTAAAAGATACTCTAAGGCAGGGGTGTCAAACTCGTGGCATCACGTGACATATTGTGGCTTTTCCCCCCTTTGCTAAATTGGTTGTGGCCAGCATGTGACACATCCGGCCCGTGGGCCACGAGTTTGACAGCCCTGTTCTAAGGGATCCCTCTCCACCTCCCATATATTTCAAAGGGTGGTTAAAAACCCACAGTTGTTATTTTTATTGTAAGATTTATCAAATTGATGCTGCTGAAAAATCCAAACCAGCTAACAGTTCTGAAGATAATTAAGAGATTGCACTAATATCCTGAAACTATTCTTATATTTTTGATTTGTAATGATTCTGATATTAGCAAAGATTTGTAAAACAATATAGGAGTGTTTTTAAAAAATCAACTTATACTTTATTTTATTACCATATTGGGACTTGATCATGTTATATACATATATAGAGATACAATTACACCATAATTGATGACATTCAAATAGTTTTACTTTCTTAAAATATGCAAATAAAAATTGGTCTTAATGAGCTACTGTTGACATATTAGTGAAAAAAAGATACGTATTTTGGAAACTTCTATGATTACATTAATTACCAGGCTGTATGAAGGACAGACCTAAGTTAGTTGCATAAAATGAGTCAAAACGTATACACAGAGGGTGCATACATATATAATTATACAGAAGAACCAAATACATTACAGCAAACAAAGTACATACAGTGAACAAGAGGCCTGCTTTGTGCTGCACAATTAATACACAATTTAGAACAGGTGATATTTAGTTTCTCCAGATCAGCTGGTTAGGAAGTTTATCATAAGATGCCTATGAAGATTTAATGGAGAATTTAGGACGGGACTCACTTTGTGAAGCACTTGCAGGAGACACAGAAGCCGAAGAAAGCATGCTCAATTGGTTCAGATCCAGAGACTGCTTCCGAGACACACAGGGAGGCTTAGGAGGAGGAAGAGCAGAAGGAGGAGGAGGAGGAGGAGGAGTTGGGGATTTGAGATGACTGCTTGACTGCTGTGGACTAAAAATATTACCTGAAAAGCATAATTAATAGATGGATTTGTTCTGTGAACCAACATCAGAAAGAGTATTTCATTTTCTAAAGTTGTTTCCCCTGTTTTTCTACAGTACATATTAGTTATGCAGTCCAATATTTGCTTATAAAAAGGATGCAGACCGCCTCACTTTTTTGCGCTTGTTTGGAACATAAGTAACTTCTTTAGAGTACAGTTTCACTATTCCTACTGGAAGGCTACTGAATGTCCCCCCCCCCCCTTTCCAAGCAATCTTACTACTGTGAGAAATTGTCTGCCACAGCTCTCTGGAAGGCTGTTATGAAGTCCTGTTTTCCTAGTTTCCAGTCTGCTCATCTATCAGGTGAGTGACCGGATATTATTATTTTGCAAGGGGAATGTGTTCTGAGTAGCTTCCTTGCAATTGCCCATACTTTTCTTATCATTAAGATTATAAATATATGTTCACATTCCCTAAAAGATTCACTAACAAATTTAAACAAGTAAAGCAAAACTTATTCCACACATATCTTCTCAACACAAAGGAAAGTGCTTTGAAACGATATTTACCTGAAGAACTGCTTGCTGAACTTGAAGGTAGCTTGATGGGAGGTGGTCTGTGTTTCACACCTTTTCCCAACACTGAAGACTGAATATAACCTGCCACACCCTCAGTCTGCTAAAAGCAAGCATAACATCCTTGAAGTCAGGATAAATTTACAGAGGTAATACTAACAAACAAATATGGAAACTGATAATGCAAGTCAAAATTAGCTTATTTGTATTTTCTCAGGAATGGAAACAAACATTATTAGTAGAGTTTTCCTGAGTTCTTTATTATATTCCTAAAAAGAACTCACTTTTTCAGAATATTTTTAATGCAACCAGTCAAACCAAGAAACCTGTCTCCATACGCAAAACATTTTCATCTCACATTTTATCATCATTAAACTTTGAGCCCTGAGTTTAGAATTTAGTTCAGATCCATACTGAGTGATCTCTCAGAATATTTAAAAAAATCTTAATTCTATGCAATTAATTCAATTGTGAAGCATTTAATAATGGATCTGATGATATTAAATGAGTTAAGATACAGATTGTCATATTTATATTTTTATCAAAAATTGAAAATGAACTTTTTTTCTGAAGTCATTAAAAGAAAAATAATCCACCCAGCTCGTCTTTTCATCTTTAAAACTATTCCAATTGTTTTAATCAACTAACCCAGTGGTGGGCAAACTCATTAGTCAACCAAGCCAAATATCAATAGTACAACGATTGAGAGCCAAAAGAAGGTATGGCCTGTGGGAGTGGTTCAGCGGTCATGTGACCAGCTTGGAAAATGTGGTGAAACTCACTTAATGATGCTCTTGCTTAGCAACCAAAATTTTGGGCTCAATTGTGATAAAAAGTTCTCCCCCCTTCCTTCCTTCTTTCATCTTTATCTCCCATTTTCTTTGTCTTTCTTTCATCTCTTTCTCCCACTTTCATCTTCTTTATTTCTCTTTCTCTCCTTCTTTCTGTCTCTCTGTCTGTCTGTCTGTCTGTCTATCTCTGTGTGTCTCTTCGTCTCTC
>JAPKID020001394.1:0-14919 GCA_026931265.2 Tropidonophis doriae
GGCGGCGGCGGCGGGCTGTTTAATAGCCGGTGAGGAAGGAGAGAGAGGAAGGAGCCACAGCCCCCAAAGTGGGGGGGGTGGATGGAGAGAGGGAAGGAGGGCCACCCGCTGCCGATTGGCTTCCCGCCGGAGGCTGAGCCATGCCGAGCTGCGACAACGCCGCGTGGGGAGGGATATACTGGGCGTATAAGACGACCCCCGATTTTCGGTTGACTTTTTTTTGTTTCAAAAGTCGTCTTATACGCCGGAAAATACGGTACACAAAATGTAGCTGAAGAGAAATATTATGCTTGCTAGTAATAAGGCATGTGCATTGGACTTTTAAATAAAATCTTTTCTGGATTTACTATACTATACTGACATATTTTACATCAGTATTTGACATATCCTGAAATTGACATATATTTTCAATTATAGTAGACAAGATGTACGGACTCACTAGACCAGCTAAGCATCATTACATGTAGCTGAATTAAAATTTAAAACTTATAGCCTATTGAAGAAACAAATAACCAAAGCCAATTCAGCTCATGTAATAGTGATACGGCACCAATAAGATAGCAGTGAATTTTGAAGTACCAAAATTCTCAACAACCTTTCCTAAAAAGGAAAATTGGAAAGTTGTACAGTATTGTTAGGTCCAAGGAAGTTTTGGGGAGGGGGAATAGACCACTGGCCAGTGCAGAACAGGCAGAACCAGTCTCTTAAGATACTTGTCTGAAGATACTTCATATCCTAGAACTTAGGGTTGCTGCTGCCAGTGTTGCTACCAGATCACTGCACGAGCGCATGCACAGTTGACTGTAAATTGTTCTGGGCATGCACAGAACATGAAAAATTACTAAAAAAACATGCTGTCAACGGCAGAGGCAATCTGACAACCGATTCGGGGGCGTGGCCAGCCTGGGTTGCTGCCGATTCTGTGACGAAGGTCAAAATACCACTACCAGTTCTCCCAAACCGGTGTGAACTGTTAGCAACCCACCTCTGCTAGAACTCCTTGGGAAATCAGGAAATTCCATAGTATCCCAGATCACAGAATCCACATAACTGATCTGATCTAAAGCCTGTTGTCATCTGCACATTCCAAATAGTAACCGTATCTCAGCCAAAACAGGCAAGTTTCAGGAACAATCCCACATTCCCTTTAAAACTCCACTGGGTTTATCAGTTGTTTGGAGTATACTGATTAAATAGGTCCTTTCTACCTCCGGTAGGAGGCAGAATACTCCAGAGCTAGAAGGGAGCAATCTACTCATGGCAAGGAATGCTGCCACAAAAATGAAAACCAGGCCAGAGTATAATCTTGGTGTGAATCTATCCCACCTTCCAACCTTCAATTCCACACTCAGACACCTGAGAAAATGCAAATATATCAGTCATGGCAAATCATGAATTAAAAAAGAAGATAATTCACTGAAGAGTACAGGAGCAAGACATTTAAGGGGAATATGCGTTTAGAGAATTTGGTCTGCTTATATATTAGTACTGGTATGGAGATAATGGAAATGTTACACATTGCTACCAAATCATGTCAAATTTGAATTTTGTGTTTTCTAAATTCAGGAGCAAAAACATTTTTTCCTTTAAAAATTATAGGTAGTGCAGATAGCTATCGCCACAGATCAGCTGCTGAAATACTGTCACTTTGGAGGAGTACTTCTGCTATGAAGAAAGAGAGAATTAAACCTTCTTTCATGGGTTTTGGATAACTGCTAATTTCTGAAGTTCTTTTTTAAAGCAGCAATATGAAAGGATCCTATTAGACTTCTAATCCAAATGTACTAAAAGATGACTGCTAACCCTATGCAAAAGCTGCACAATATGGTTAGATTCAACTATAGAAACCCTTCTAAAATTCCATTGTAAATAGCAAAAAGATAAAAAATATTTCAGTCTAAGAAATGGAACTTCAGCAAAATAATGGATTAAGAAGCAGCATTGCAGCCTTTCATTGTAGTAAATAGAAGTCATTGTTATAGGAAGCTTTTGATGAAAACATGTTTTATTTTGTCTCAAATAGACATAAAATTAAAAAGTAATTTTCAACATCACAAGAAACAATTTTTCCTCACTATTTCATAGTCACTACATGATTATTACTAAAATGTTTTTTAACTTTCTGTTTGGATAATGTAATAAAGAGTTTGATGGAGTCACCACACATTTTGAACATTTAAAAATGTTATTGGCACCATTTATTTTTATTTTTATTTTTCCAGAAACTTTCTAGTGCACTGAAAGGAAATCATTTAACACGGAGTAATTTTGCAAAATAATCACAAAGTAATACTCAACTATTACCATTTTGGGGTGCCTGGTTCAGTCTTATTTTTTTTTTTAAATCATAGAAATGTTTCAGCATACAATGTATAAGAACAACAAAGCAGCTTTGTAGATTTGTAATTAATTATGTGCAGTGTATACATTCTCTATAGTATTACCACTGTGTCAATAGTATTACCACTGTGATTTAAGGATATATATATATGATCAACTTGCCAAACAACTTAGCGAAAAGTTGTATTCCTATTAAAATAAGGAAAAGAGACACTGAGAAAATATGTCTAGGCTTCAGGTAACAAAGCAATACAAATTTGTGCCATTCTTTAAACCCCTTTACAAGCACTTCCATGGCAACTTAACTTAATGGAAAATTAAACTGACATGCCCCTTGCATGCTTTCTGCAATGTATGCTTATTTGACTCTTGATTAAAATGTACATTTTTCAGTTGGATGCGAGGACCCTTGAATGACCCAGGGCATAATTTAACAAATGACAGATATGGTCAGGACATGTATTTTCTAATAACAGGAAAATATTATCCTGTTAGAACAGAGCCACTCTAATTTCTCTACAATTACAAAACTAAAGCTCTAAAAGGAAGTGTCTATGGAGATTCTCAATCATCCAGGTCATGGCTGTCTCAAAGGGGCTTTTCTAAAAGGCAAGTGGACTTTCTGGGCTGAATTCCTTAAAAACATTTCACTTCTCATCCAAGAAACTTCTTCAGTTCAGTTTCTTTAGAAAGCAAATTATTTTTTTAATTTTATTTTTTACCCAAACATAATTGGTTAGTCTAAAACTTGGGACAAAAACAAATGAGTTTAAATAAAACAAGTAATGTTCAAATAGTCAATGAACATAGAAAACACAAAATACAAGAGTAAAAGTAGTAATTTGCTGAGTGTATTTCTATCAATGATAAGCATCAAAGCTTAAAGACAGAACCAGAATATGTTAAGTGTTAGTGTAATAAGAAAATGAGACATACAAGAAGCCAACATTCCAAAATGTGGATGGAGGTAATTTTGAAATCATAACTATCAAAGCTTTGCTTAGGATCAAATACAATTCTGCTCTATAAAAAGAAATCTAAATGCAGGGGTGAGGGTTTATTTATTTACTTTTGAAGTTTCAGCAAACAGGAAAATGAATCTTTGACACAAATCGGCTCAGGGCAACATTGAAGGTTTATGTGACCACAGGAAAAGTACTGTTGTAATATTTACATGCAAGAGCATCAAGGCTGGCACTTGTTTGAGTCAAAAATACTAGGAATAACATACTTGTTTCTGAGTACAAAGAAAACTTGGAAAACTTTGGTTTTCTAAAATACGTTATCTTATAACAGATGACCTACAATTTTTGCAAGGCCATGTTTAACAACAAGCAACCTTCTAAAAAGGCATTGTGGCACCAGGGGTTTCCATTTATCTTGTCTGGAACATCTTCAAAACTTGTCACTGAAGCATATGATTTTTCTGACATAGACAGTTTAGTCTAACAGTCTAAGATTATTCTGATAATCTTTGTGTGCCCCTTTTTGCTGACTGTAAATATGCTTTCAAAATAAAATTCCATGTGCAAAATAAACCTCTTCAAAGTAAAAAGAAATAACAGCTATTACAGTGTTGAATCATGGTTATTTTACAGTGAGGATTTTCTATGTATGTTAGAACTTTATCATGTTTCTTCATGCAACATCTATATCAATCTAAAGCTTACTGCTAACTTTCCCAGAAAGTGAGGTGGTATTTTCATAGAAATTTTTAAAAAGCTGCTGTTTCCCCTCCATCCTCACATTTTATCAAAAGGAATTAATACATTATTTTAAGAGTTCACACTCCAAGATACATTTTTCAGAAGTCACGACAACGATCATGAAAATGTACAATCTGGAAAATGTACTTCAAATGACATGATTGCATACATTGCAAATATGAAAAGGACAGGAAAACTTAAGTTAAATTCCCTGATGTTAGCATCTTGTTTTTAGATACTGTGCTGAAAAACAGCTATTAGATATAACCTATTAATAAAATGTCAGTTAAAAATATACATGTACATTCAATTATTGCATCCTATGTGAAGCCGTGGCTCACCCCTCCTAAAATACTGCAGGAACAAAGGTATAGAAGAATTACATAGAAACAGAGTGAAGATCAGTATTCTTCATCTTACAAAATAATGCCCACAGAGTAAGAAAAGGTCATGAATGGTGTTAAGGTTAAAGAATATAATTGGCTTGAAATCACCTCGATTTCTACAAGCTAGATCAATATAGACATACAATACACTCAAAACAAAAGTCTTTAGCAAAGCACAACTAGAAACTACAGAATATATTGTCTTGAATATCTGCCAAAGATGAATTCAGTTCTTCAAAAAGTTAATTTACATAAATATTGTTTCCGATGCCTATTTACATAGGGTAGCCAAGTCAAAGCATGAGGACTTTCTGTGTTAAGAAGCTAATTAGATGACATTTAGGTCATCTTTTTTTCCCAATCCATCTCTGAATGGATGTTACTGAATAGATTGGGCAACAGGCCAATGAAATGATGCACTGATTGATGAAACTCTAAAATGTAAACGTTATCAATAAGGGGGAAAAAGAATGAACTCCATACGAGGTATTAGCACTTCCAATATTATCATTTATAAATTAAGTTGTACTGTATACATATTAAGCACCCCATCTAAACTATGGTTCATTATTCTTTTAATAAAAACTGTAACAAAAATTAGTTTTGTCATCATTATAAAATCACCCCTCTCTTTAATCACACACTATGTCAGCAACCATACAAGGTATAACAGCTTAAGGAGTACAAATGAAGATGTAAAACTCTGTGCAAAACTGCATTATCTTAAGCATCCAAAATTTCAGGAAGTAATACCACCAAAAGTAGACGTACAGTAGACTCAGAAACATAAATAGAAAAAAGGCCTGGGGATACATCTGGAGAAAAAGTATCAGTGGCAAATGGTGGCAGTATTTGCCACTAGAACTTTTGACAAAGTAAGATAAATGATACTGATCTGTCAATGTTTTATAGCAACAACTGTTTTTTCCCCAGACTAATTCTAGTTGCTTTACATTGTTGTTTTACAAGATGTTTCCAATTTCCTCATCCAAATAATTGCTTATTGGGTTAAGACATGTGTGTCTGTGTGAGTGTGTATGTGAACAAGCAGTCTTTGTGGAGTGTGCTTTCCTTTCTTCAAATTATCCAATATCTTTAGAAGAGCTGGATCATCGACTCCCTGGATTTTCCTACTCCAATCCATTTAACTGCAAAAACAAAAATATTTTTGCATCATATTTTGGAAGAAAGTCTTTCTTATGAACTAAAGCATACGCAAATCAATAGGAAAAAGCAATATTGGTTAAATTTTCGATTACCATTCCATGAAGCACATGAAAGTTAGTCAGAAAAGCAAGTTTTCTTGTGATTGATTCTCGAAAATCAGCTGGCTCAAACTACATCAGATACCAACTATACCACCGGCACATAACTTTTTGCAGATTGGAACATGTTTTTTAAAAATGTAATCAATATTCAATAGTCCTTTTGGTAATTTGGTCATGCCAACCTATTATTCACAGATAATTTATATTAGCACTTTCATTGAACTAGTTGGTCAATGATGTGATTAGTGAATTGTGTCATGCCCTGTTCCTTAACCCTTGTTGTGTTACTGATTAGGATCAATTTTTTTCAAGGAATTCTGCAGGGGGGAAAATAACTAGAAAAACTAGTAATTTTGCCATAGCGGGAGGAAGGTGCAAAATATAATATATGAAAGCTCAGTATTTTCCATCAACAACAATCTCTTCTTCAGATGTACATTTAAAATTTTTATGTCATCTAATGTAAGTGTGGAGTATGAAGTTTTCCAGGTTATCAAGTAATGAAATAAATTCTGCTTGTTAAAGCTTAAACAATTTGGGAATACAATTCCATTCTTTTAATATTAGGACAATCATTTTTAATTGCTCAAAATTCAAAAGAAACTTTTCATTCAATCAGTTCAAATTATTAAACTGTAAAATTACAACAATTTCCTTTTTTTAAAAACAAGTACATTATATGTTCTATTTTTTATTCCTTAATGCTTCTTATTCATAAACTTAAGATTTACAAAAGATACTTTGATTGCTAGAAGTAGTTAACAACAAAAATATGAATTGTTGTACAATATGATTCCCCAAGTATCCCTTCAAATAAGGCAGTTCTGTTGCACTTACCTGGAACTCCAAGCTCCATTTCTATAAATCGAACAAAGTTTTGTGCATTTACAGGCAATTCATCAAATGTCCTTGCATTTGATATATCTTTCTTCCATCCTGGGAGGGTCTCATACTGCACCTCTACTTTATTTAAGACTTCTTGGTTTGCTGAGAAGAAAAATGAACCAGACTAATAGAATTATATTTATGTTACCACAACATACAGTAAGATTAATCAATTATTGTGCTCAGGAATTTCTATAGTTGAAGTAACCAAATAATTAGTTATTGTGGGTCCAAAACAATTGTTTGATCACAAAAAATCATTCATTAAAATAAGGTTAGCTATCTAATCACTGAATTGTAGAACATAAGCCCATCTTAAAATGGTAACTAAATCATCCCTTTGGTAGTTTTCAAAATGAATGAAAAACAACTTAAGTCTTATATCTATCAAAAAGGGGAAAGTTCCCTATTCAAGTATTAATGCAGGGAACTGTACTTTCTTCATAGATGAAATATATGGAATTGTATCAACAAAGCCTACTGAAGCAGTGGAGCACATCTAATAGCAATCATATCTTTTTAATGGCAGTAACATTGTAGAACAGGGGTCCCCAAACTTTTTGGCACCAGGGACCGGTTTCATGTAAAAAAATTTCCGCAGACTGGTGGGAGCCTCCAGGGGGTGAGTCGAGTCACGTGGGCCGCGCGCGCGTTTGGCTGTCATGTGAAACCCGAGTCTCACTCCAGCCTGGTTACTATCAAGCCACGGACCGGCACCGGTCCACAGCCCGGAGGTTGGGGACCCCTGTTGTAGAATGAACATATTTGGAACATTTAAAAGTTTCTTACCTGGGAAATGAGGTATGATTTTATTATCTAATCTGTAGGCAACGCCAATTTTAATTTCAGGAAATACATCCAAAATATCCAATTTGGTAAGAGCCAGCCTGTTTTAAAGGAATGTTTGAATTTAAGTATTTGTAGGGCAAACATAAATTATTGGATTTTAAACTGAAATTTACTTTCTTAAAATATCATCTACTCAGTATTTGATTGAATATATCAAATAAGTTGCAGTGTTAATCACTTGAGCTGATGTACCAATTAGCTTCCTGCAGATGTAATTATAGTTCAATATACTATGGTGCCAATTGTACCACTGAGAAATGGCAGCTTTCTTTTTTAGAATCTGCACACAGCTACTGCTATTGTTTTTCTTCAAAAATAAACAGTACGTTTTAAAGCATTATTTTTTTTTGCTAGGACAGTATACAAACAATTTTAAGATACGAAATCTAAATTAAACTAAAAGCAAAAGCTAAAAACACAATAATTATTTCTGAAGAGCAAAAATGGAATAACTATAGTAACAAATTTCGATTAAAATCATGTTGCATGAGATGCTTGTTAAAACATTAGTATATTAGAAGTATTAATATATATCTTTACCTAGGAAATAATTATTCTTATTCTTATTTATTAAATTTATATACCGCACCTTCTCTCTACTGGGACTCAGGGCGGTGAATTATCAATCTAGAAAAGAGATTTCAGAACAGGAAGCCACTACTGATGGGTATCACCTTTGAAAATTTATATAATTATATTATTAACCGAGCAAGAACTATTTGAATAGATAAGTCAATGGTATGTGGGAATGATTTGGAATAAAGGGCAACCAGACAAAACCAAAGGAACAGACAGATAAGAGGTATCTTAGCCTGCAGCAGAAATGTGGGTGGGATTGGAGGATCAGAAGAGATTTCTCCCCTCTTTTTGAGCTGTGAAGGAGATACTGGGTGGGGAGAGATTTCAGATTTGTAAGATTCTATTAATACAAACTTACAGTAAAAAATTAGCTTATACAGTCGTGTTTTCTGTATAGTCCACCCCATAAGGCTGACATAAACCAATATCTGGTGCTGTACCCTCCATTTTCAGGGAAAAAAAACCCTATTACTCCTCTTCTAGAACAGGGGTCCCCAACCCCCGGTCCATGGACCGGTGCCGGTCCGTGGCTTGATAGGAACAGGGCTGCACGGCCCAAGAGGAGGAGCAGGGAGCAGCCCCCTGGGCAGAGCACGCACCGGATGCGGGAGAGCACAGGCGCAGCTGTTCGTGCCGTTGGAGGCCCTAGAGGGTAGAGTGAGCCGACTCACCCCCCATGTGTGTGCATGCCCATGCGCGGCCGATGGAGGCCCTAGAGGACTGAGTGACCCGACTCCCCCGCGTGCGCATGCGCTGCCTGTTCCCCCTCCCTCACGCTCCTCCTCTATGCCAGCCGGTCCGCAGAATTTTCTTTAAAATGACACCGGTCCCTGGTGCAAAAAAAGTTGAGGACCCCTGTTCACATTTTTAGGAACAATATTACAATAAGGGAAACTTAAGTGAATTGAAAAAAACCCCAAAACATGCCTAAAACTTTAATTAATGCAAGACATATTCTCATCTATATTGAATTCTATCAACTCATGTGATTCACATTTTCCTAACCGTAAACTTAAAATCAGAAAAGAAATGCAGTGATAGAAAACTGAGCTAGATAAAATTAACTACTCAGGAAAAAAACCCAGCTTATATTAATATCATTAACCAATCTACCCAAACCCTGTCACCCTAACGATTCCCTATTTAAATTCAAAACAGACAGCCCACTGTTAATGTACAACTTACAACAGTTCATTTAGTGACCTTTCAAAGTTACAATGGCACTGAAAAAACCTGACAAAGTTTTTCGCACGTACAGCCATAGCAGCATCCCAGTGGTCATGTGATCAACATTGAGATGCTTGGCAACTGACTCATATTTATGAGGGTTGCAGTGTCCCAGGGCTATGTGATCACCTTTTGCGACCTTCTGTCAGCTAAAGTTAATAGGGAAGCCAGAGTCACTTAACAACCGTATTACTAAAGAAACAAGTGCAGTGATTTACTTAACAGCTGTGGCAACACAGGTTGTCAAATGGGGCAAAATTCACTTAACTGTCTCAGTTTTGGCTCAATTGTGGTCATATGTCGAGGACTACCTATACATTATTTCCATCATGAAATATGTAAATTTAGAATAGACACAAAAGTCTTACAATAATATCCATTTTAAAATCATTACTTTCTACGATGACATTCAAAAAAGTGGAATTTTGTTACTTGGAGTAACGATTGTTTTCATCAGTTATTCTGGAATAATTTACAAAACATGTAATATTTACCAGTCAATAAGGAGACCATAGCAAACCAGTAAACATTACTCACGCAGTGAATCCATTGATCATATGAGCATATCTAAGCAATACGAGATCAAGCCAGCCGCATCTTCTCTTTCGCCCTGTGGTCACACCAAACTCTTTTCCTCGTGTCTGTAGCAATTCCCCAATTTCCTTTAAAAACCAACATGGCATTGATACTATCTTGGAACAATTTTATCAACTTATAAACCAAATGTACTTGTAACAAAATAAAATATATTTTATATTCTACCCAAGTTAACATATAGGAAATAAGATAAAAATATTGAAGCTACCTTAATTAATGTCAGGTAATTTAAAAATACTAGCAAAATAAGCAATTTTCTCACAAGTCTTTTAATAGCATTTAATGTCTATATGCTACAAGTGGTCTTTGTCTTTCCAATTTAAATGGATTACTGAATCTTGTTCTGATGGGACATTTTAAATGGAACAAGATTCTGAAAGAGAAAGGTTGCTCTTTTGAAGACGGTAAAGTCCACATTCTGCACAAAGAGGACATACCACTGGTTTGAATTAGCTTTATTAAAGATTGAACAGACATCTCTCAACAGAGGGGGGTAGGATATGATACCACCTATCCTGTCTACAACACAATCTTTTCAGCTGTCTCAAGAAGCAGTCCCATTTGCATTCTGATTCAGGTAACCCTGAGGGAAAAGATAAAACCTCCAATAGGCTCAACAACATGTCCCAAGAACAACCATGACCTGCATGACTGAGAATCTCCACAGACATCTCTACTATTGAGAAAATAGCTATTAAAATCTTTACTTAATTTTATGTAAAATTACATGCATGATGCTCGAGGCCATGTATATTTAGTTTAGAATTCAGCTTACATTGTTTTGTTCTGTAGGAAAGGCGCCAATCCCAACTCTAGTTGTATATGCTTTTGCAACTCCATATACTTCACCCACATTCTGAGGTGGCATACCTAGGCCAGTGCAAACACCTCCCACAGTGCAATTTGACGAGGTCACAAAAGGATAAGTGCCTATTAACACAAATTAATAAAGGATACATAAATTGTAAGATCTGTATTGTTGCAATAAAAGCTCTTCAACAGTATATAAATTGGTCATGCTCACAGTGCTTTTATACCAAGAAACATTTCCACTGAGATATATACCTGTAGCTCTTATTCATTCTTTATTTAGCACCTACTTATTCCATACAAAATTTACAGCTAACTGTAAGGATATTTTTACACTTCTGCTTAATTCAGAAATGCTTTCTAGTAAAAACTTTAAGTTAAGTGCACTATCTGAAGGTGTATTATATATACTATCTAACAGATAATGCACATATTTAATTATGTTCCATCATATCATCACAGTATCTATCAGAAGAAAGGTATATCTATTTCTCAGCTTTTGGAATGCAGGATTTTTAAAGTATATTTCTGACCATAAAATTTGAAAGGAAAACTGGTTCCACTTGAAGAAATTTGCCTCAACATTTTACAGTCCAAATTCTGGCCAATTTTATTAAAGGATATTTTCACATCTATCATCATTAGAATGGGGGGTGAGGTGTCACTGAATTGGCAATCACTTTCAATATGTTCTAGTTAAAAATACATTTTTCAAATGTATTTACATTACGTATAATTTATAATACTACCAAAACGAAGAGTTATATGGTACATTAAAGACTAAGCTGTAATATAAGCTTGAATGGAATAAATTACCCTGTGTGGGATAAAATCACTCATTTCCTAAGGACATGAAAAGTCATTTGAGGTGTTATTTACCTAATAGTCACTTTTCAGAAGTGAACACGTTTTGTTATTCATACTTACCAAAATCAATGTCCAATAATGTTGCATTTGCACCTTCCACTAAAATTTTCTTTGGAGAGCCATGCAAAGCTTCATGCATAAAATATACCCCATCCTTCACCATTGGTTTGATTCTTTCACAATAACTCTAGACAAATTAGAGTGTTGCACAGATTAGAATTAAATTAGTATATTATGATATGCAATAACTGGTAAAATGCAATGTAGACATTGCGCTAAATATAGTAATAGTCATATGTCTTCCCAACAAGATACCCTTTTGAAATTCAGAGCATTGGATTGTGCCAGTTTGGTGAAAGCTGGTTTAAGTGCCCTGCTTTAAATGAAGTTATGGATGCCACTGAGCTACTCTTTGTATGAAAGAAATAGGTATGCATGAGTGTGACTAAATAGTAAAATATTTAAAGGAAACAAGAATGTTCTTTCTTGTACTAAAAATCAAGAACATCCCTATGGGATCAAATAAAAAGTCTATATGATCAAACTAATAATATTTGCCAATCAAATACTCTCAGCAAAATTGCAAACAACAGGAAGGCAATTAGTTATTCCTTCCCCTGTGACTCATAGTAAATAATATTCTGTGGTATTGGCCTGTAATCTTTAAAGTCAATGGTCACCACCACATCCTGCAACATTACATTCTCTAAAGACTTGCTTTTTATTCATTCCTCTTTCTTAAAGAACTGTGAAATGCCTTATTACTCTTCTGTTTGAACTTAGTGCTTTGTCACTTCCCAGTTATCTTCTATAATACACATTGTCTCCATTAGTGGAAAAGTATAATAAATTATAATGATCTTATTCTAAGCCAGGTACAATCTCTCTTTAGTGGTGGTTGTCTTTTCAAAGCCCATTCAAGGGGTTCTAGTTTGATGAAGTTCCTGGCTCAGAGCTGAAGTTTACTGTTGGGTAGTTATTAGTCACAGTTATGTTTCCAATTCTGGTAATTTCTCCTCCTGGCCATTTAGGATTATTAAACTTGAATTGTATTGAATTAAATACTTTATTTGGCCAAGTGTGATTAGATACACAAGGAATTTGTCTCCGGTACAGAAGCACTCACCGTACATGCAATATAACAAAATAATAATGCCAATAAAAGGGGGCAGGAAAGAACAAAATAAGAAGGATAAATAATATTACAAGCACATTACATGAGTTAATATACAGACATTGGGCGGCATTGTGAGAATTAGGGTGTCCGACAGAGCAATGGCATGAGGAAAAAACTGTCCTTGGGTCTAATTGTTTTGGCATACAATGCTCTATAGCGCCAGCCTGAGGGAAGGAGTTGAAACAGTTTATGTCCAGGGTTCTCCAAATATCTTCTCAGCCCTCCTTCTGACCCGCACAATATATAGGTCTTCTATGGAAGATAGGCTGGTTGCAATTGTTCTTTTTGCAATCTTAATTATATCTCTTGGAGTCTGTGCCTGTCCTGATGGATGTTGTATTAAACCAGACAGTTATAGAAGTACAAATGACAAACTCAAACTCAACAGACTTTGTTGTACCAAATTTTCTACCAGTCAACTTCACTAGGTGATTCTGAGTTCTAATATTATAAAGGATTGTATATTATTCTGAGACTGCAAAACAAATGCCTATCCATCCGTAAGACATTATCTCTTTTACAAGAGATAATTTCCTCAAACGAACTTGTCTGAAAGAGAGAATTCACTGTAAAATTATTTAATCACTAAATATCTTTTCACAGCAAAATACAATGACAATCTTTTTGTAATATCTCTGAAATCTTTATACAGATACTTATTACTGTTGTCTGTTGTCACTTTCTGTTTTCTTTAAAGAAAGTTTCCTTTCATTAGAGGAAACATACATAGAAAAATCCATTTCTGTGTTTTTACCTTTAATCTCTTCAATTCTCCTTCAATGTCAATCTCTAATGTAGGGTAAACAGACTTGTATTGATTGGCTAGGACTTTGAATCTACAAAGTAAAAAAAGTTTGTATTCTGTTATATGTGTAAAACATTCACACAAATCTTTGATAAAGACATTTCTTTTAGAAAGTGAAAAGAGAGAAAATTATAAGTGAGAAATCCAGCAAGGAGTATGAAAATCAGAATCTACAAATAAGAAAACTGATGGCCCTAGTAAATAAATATACACAGAATGTAAACATTACACTAGAGAAATCGTTACCTTTCTGAAAATTCATTGAAGTCAGAAACTAGATCACACATTCTGAGCCCACTTCGAGCTGCTTTAGAAGAATACACTGGACCAATTCCCTTTTTTGTGGTTCCCAAGCTTTAAAACACAAAAAATAAAAAAAACACACACATACTACACAATCTGATTGATTCTCAAATGTGATAACTGATTCCTTGTTAATATTTTTAAAAATAAAATTCATTTTGCTGGCTTCGACTTGCCAGTCATAGGGATTAAACTCCACTCATAGGAGTTAAACCTGCTCTCATGTGAGCATCCAAGGGGAGGATTGAAAAAAGGCAGAATGCAAGCAAATATGATAAAAGGCAGACAATCATTGTCAGTGGCAGACTTTTGCAAATACTGATATAAATAATTTAAATGCATGTATGTGTATGCAGGTGTGTGCCAGTATGCACACACAGTTGAAATACTAACTTTCTTTGGTTAAATATAATAAACATAAAAATACACATTTTACATTACTTGAACATTTACACGAAGTTTACATAGATTTCACTGAATTTTAATAGTATGATTATTAGCATGTTACAGATTGTTTTAACATAAATTGGTGTGGGGAAAATTGCAACATTGCTAAATTTTAAGGTAATTCAAATTATAATTATATAGATATTATCATTCAAAGTGGTCAAAAACTCTTCTTTCACAGTTGGAAGTAAAGTTTTGTTGTCCTAAATCCTACAGTATGTAGGACATACATCTATATCTGTTATCTATATCCTCACCTGACTCTCAATTATTCAGCCTTTGGCCTCTCACCACAAATAAAGGAAGCAGTTTATATATTGTACTAAACTAATGTTTTTTTTAACAATAATTTGAATAAGCTAACATTTAAATATAAATATTGGATCTTTAAAACCACAATGTCTGAATTCACACATCATTCTAAGCCTAAATCAGACAAAGCAGATACTGAATTAATGTAATGTATGATCTCAGCTGATATATATAGAGTTCACTCTACTCTGTATCAAAATGCTATATTACTCAGCTGATCTGTACTAATATTCAATAAAAGCTTAACACTCTAAGCCAATGTAAATTAAGCATAGAAGATTCTAATTTTAATTTAGACTACTGAGTCAAAGTTAATCTACACTTCAGATATCGAAGAGAAAAAAAAACCAACTCACCAAAC
>JAPKID020001396.1:0-14908 GCA_026931265.2 Tropidonophis doriae
TGTATGTATTTTAACATCCTGTGCACCGCCCCGAGTCCCTTTGGGGAGAGGGGGCGGTTAATAAATCGAATTGAATTAATTGAATTAAGGGAAGGAGGGTCACTCCTGTATATTCCATGTGTCCCAACCAATCCTACCTCCCCAGCAAGTAGGATCGTTCTAATTACATGTGTCTGCGATTATGGCTGGTTATAAGGACATTTTATACTCTTGGGTGTAGATTTCCAAGAAAGCTTAATATGTAAGAATCTCCCTCCCTGCCTCCCTCCCCCTCCCTCTCTCTTTCCCTCCCTGCCTCCCTGCCTCCCTCCTCTTATGAAACAGGAAGAGTTTTGTGGTTTGCCATGGGTTGGGGGGAAGGAAGTCAGCCTTCATTACAGTTCAGCATTATAAGAAAGAAAAGTTTAACAGAATATTTACCAACCTACCCCTTTCACAATGTTTTTAGCTTTTTCCTTCATTCCAACTCTTGACTACTGAAAGAGCATTCAACGATTGCAATCTCCCTGAAAAAGCTAAACTGGGAATGGAGTTAGAAATGGGGTGCTGTGTGATCCCCATGCAAGGAATCAGTGTACATTCAAGTCATCTGCTGGCGATGGCACTGACAAACAGCTTATAATGGTGTTTAGAAAGAGAAAGTCTGTGTTATGTCTAGGGGGCCCATGTGTTTTGTGTTATGCTGACCCCAAGATTGTACCGTTTTCAATTCAGAACTGCTATGCAAACTTTTCAGTCCTGACTCACCGATGGGAGTTTGTCTCCCTGCCAAGTCTCCATTTCAGATTTGAAAAAGGGGGCAAAGGTCAGTGTTCACAGGTTTGAGATCATGTTTAATATCACATGACACCTTTGTCAAACAGGGCTGTGTTTTCAAAAAAGAAAGGGAGGGAGGAGGAAAGAAGGAGGGAGGAAGAGAGAGGTTGTCTGGATTTCAGTCATCGGGGAACCTAATGCCCTGAACACCAGACTTCATTCATGTCAGCATTTAACCCATTGAAATATCAACTCCTACCTCTTCTGCAGGTTGCATTTTAGAAACATGCTAGGTGCTGATTCTTAGATTTGTAGACTCAGGTGCTTGACCATCTTTCTTTGTTTAAGAATAGAAAAGAAGTGCTAATGAAGCTGAACCACTCCTCCCGTAGGGTGGCCTGTCCTGCGGTCTGTCATTAGGGCTCCTTTCTTGTCTAGTCAGGCTTTAGTGATGGATGTGAGCCCTTCATGGAGAAAAAATACACACTTGAAAGGGAGAGTCCAGATCTATTGTTACCATGATCATCTGTACACTGAGAGCATATATACCAAAGACAAATTCCTTGTGTGTCCAATTCATACTTGTACAATAAAGAATTCTATTCCATTCCCAGCAGGGATGTAGTGGCTCAGTGGCTAAGACACTGAGCTTGTCGATCAGGAAGGTTGCCAGTTCAGTGGTTTGAATCCCTAGCATTGCATAACGGAGTGAGCTCCCATTACTTGTCCCAGATACTGCCAACCTAGCAGTTCGAAAGCATGTAAAAATGCAAGTAGACAAATAGGAACCACCTATTTTAGTGGGAAGGTTACAGTGCTCTGTGTGCCATTGGCATTTAGTCATGCCAGCCACATGACCACAGATAAGTCTTCGGACAGTGCTGGCTCTTCGGCTTTGAAACCGAGATGAGCACCACACCTTAGAGTCAGGAATGACTAGCACAAATGTGCAAGGGGAACCTTTACCTTTATTCTATTCTATTTTATTCTTTTAACACTATTCTCTTAACACTGATCCTTAAAGCTCAGCTATGGTTGTCTAAAGAGAAGCATGGATCTGCTGGTAGGGTGAACAGAAAAGTTGAACCTCAGTGACCTACAGAGCAAAACTGTTTCTTGAGATCAGGAACAGCCTCATCGCTGGTCTTCCAGGACTCCCATGCCAGCATTCTTCCCTATAAGTTGAGAATCATTGGAATATAAAAGTGGCCATTGGGGCTGGTGAGGGGAGCTAGCCAATTATAACTTTGTCCTTCCTTAGTGGGAAAGCAGATTTTCACAGTTCCGTTTCAAGGAGTCTTATATAACTTCTGCACAAGAAGCATGAATATATTCTATTTCATTTACTCTCTTATATAAAAAGGTCTTCACAAAATGACTTGCCTTATAAAAGTAGTAACAGTGAAGCGAATCAGTGTAATGTAAACAAACAGTGCAATAAAAGCAGTGAAATAAAATGGCAAGCAGAACAATCCCAAGTGTTGCTTGGAGTTCTCCAGTAATGGCATCCGCCAGCATTTCCAAATACCTGCTACAAATGGAATTTCAGATTGGAAGGAGGAGGCGGCACATTGCGGTTTATGGGGGAACCATCACATTCCTTGCAGGATCTTTTCCTTGTCAGGCATTCTAGCCTTCTCAAAGAGGTGAGTTTATTAGAAGCCGAAAGAGAAGGGAAAGTCAGTATTATACTTCCCCTTCCAAGATGGGGTTGTATCTATGTCTTTTATTTTATTTATTTTATTTTATTTTTATTTGTAAACCGCACCAATCTCCGTCGAGACGGACTCTGGGTGGTGCATAGGAAATTAAAAAACGACAATAAATAAATAACAACACTTAGAATAAGTTAAAAAGAAATTAAATTGCAGACCTGTGCTAAAATTCCCATTAAAAACCCATCAAACCATTTTCTAATTTAGCTGGAGCTCTTTGAAATATTTGCTTTTGCAAAGGACTTCTGAAAAAGGAAAAGCTCTGAGGCACCTCTAAAAACTGGCCTAGGACATGATAAGAGCTGATTCTACCCAGTTCTTTACTGAGAAGTTTAAAATATTGGCGCTATCACAGGGAGTGATCCATTCTTTGTCTTTCTAAATCAGAACTTAGTTGTGGGGGTGGGGAATAAGACTACGGCCTCAGGTGGCAACCTCAAAGTTCAGATAACTTCATATGAATGTATGGAAGTCCAAAGATAACAAACGTCTCATATCAATTAAGGCAGGAAGGATTCGATTTGCGATCTTTCAGACTGTGTTGGGTTTTCATTTTCAGCATTAGCCAGGGCTAATGAGAGAGACAATCTGGATGGCATGGAGTTTCCAGTGTTGATTCAAAGATTGAAAGATCCTTGTCCTACTAATCCTTGGGTCTCTGTCAATGCAACTGATAGAGAATGAGAAAAATATAAGTATCATATGTACGGTGAAGAAAGACAGTTCATGTTTCATTTGTTTGTTTGTTGAATGTATATTGCTGCCTTACAGAATATAAAACCACATTTAAAACAATAAAAACTTTCCAATCGACCACTAGTGTTCTTCTCCATAGCAATATCCCAAATGAAACACTTCCTTCCATTTCACTTGTTCACACAAGTCTCTAAAACTATATTTTAAAACAGAAGCAAAGGCTGAAATTGAGTATCAGGATTTCAATTTTGAAATTATATTAGATATATTTTTACCTGGCTCAACTCTTTTTAGTTTTAGAAAATATCTGCAGGTTACTCTGACCGAAGTTAGTCAGACAGTCTGATCATATCCGTTATTTAAGCATATAATGAATATGGTTATCCTTTTGCTGATTAAATCAGTACAGGAAAATGGACAACCATGAGAATTAAGTGGGTCACAGAGAACAGTCTTCTTCTCCTTCATGTTTAGGCTGATATCTGTTGTAGCATGCTCAGATGAGGATGAAAAATAGCTGCCTTTCTTAATAACCAGTTCAGGATTATTAACTGTGCCACAATGGGAGAGTCTGAAATGGCAAAATCAGATCTACCGGAATAATTGGGAGGGACAGTATACAAAGATTCTACAAGAAATTTGGTACAGCTTTGGCCACTACACATCCCAAACAATATTGCAAAACTAGAAACAATGCATAAAAAGGCAATAAAGTAGTCATTGGAAACTCTCAAAGGACTATTTTGACTTAGAAAAAAATGTGGGTAATAGGAGGACAATAGAGGTATATAAAATCTGCACAGCTAAGTTGTCATAAAAATAAGAAGTTTCTTTTTTATCACAGAATATTAGAATATGAGATCAACAGTTAAAGCTAAATATGAGTAGTCTTAGGTCAGGTCCTCTAAAAATGTTGACTAATCACTAAGAAGAGTGAAGAATAAGATATCAACTAAAACCCAGCTGTTATCCAAAATTTGCTTTGGCCATCTACCATCCCAAAGAAAACCAGATAATAAATAGATAACTGTTAGGAGCTCAAAAAGAAGCTCAGAACTTGTGCTTGTTCCTAGAAGTGGGAGCCATTAAACAATCTGGAAACAGAAAAGAGGCTACCCTTTTCTCACTTCCCGATAGCATTTGGTCCTGGAGAATGTAATAGTCAGCCAAGGTGAAGGAAGCTGGTCTAGCATCCTTAAAATACTGTCAGGAAAGCAACTGAAAACTACAGTTTCAATGGTTCATCTCATGGAACAACTATTGTAGCGGAGGTTGCTCAGTCTTCTGCACTGTATTAAAATATGACAAAGCATTGGTTAATGATATTAAGAAGTGCTGTAACAGAACTTGGAGTCCATCATAGATAGGCTAACTCTAGGACCACCAGTCTAATTTTCTTCAATGGCAGCAAGAAAGCATAATGCAATATTCTCATGCTATCAGGGCCAAGGATTCCTGCTTTTGGCTCCAATAGATCCTCAGGGAGAACCTAAAAGGTTAAGATTCCTTTTTTAATATGGGTGAACATTATGATGTAGTCTTCCATATTTTAAAATGGCACATTTATGTGTCACATTTATGAAATGTGGAAGACTATGGGAATGATAGAATAGTAATAACAATAGCACTTAGAGTTATATATCGCACCATAGTGCTTCAAAGTATTCTCTGAACAGTTTACAATGTCAGCATATTTTCCCCAACAATCTAGGTCCTCATTTTACTAATCTCAGAAGGATGGAAGGCTAAGTCAACCCTGAACTCATCAGGATCGAACTCCAGACAGTGGGTTGAGATAGTCTGCAATACTACATTGTAACCACAGTGTCACCATATCTCCTATCCCTACCTCCCTTAATAAAAGCAGTAAATCAATGACCTGTTTCTCACTAGCAAATGGACCATATTGATTAGGTAACAAGGAATGAAAATTTGTGGAGTTCTATGGCTCTAAGACTGGCTCTTTCATACAACGTCTGCTGCCTTCCCCCTTGGCAGCCTGTGGGTCTTTTATATGGTACACAATCAAAGCAACAGAATTGTCCTGGGTATGTAGGAAGATCAGCGATAGCTGGAATTTATTTTACCTCCTGTGTGAGATGATAGCATCAGTAGCCATTCTGGATCTTCACAGCTGCTGGAAGATGTCTGCCTGATACTTTCAAGGATGATTGCAGTAGGGCTGCCCAGGATCTTCTGTATAGAAAGCAGGCATTCCAGGGCTGAAAAATGACCTAGTTTTACCTGCATGCCCACTTTCCTCCAAAAGCAAAGGCTGCTTTGTGTCAAGTTAATCCAGGGGAAAAAAAATACTAAAGGGCCAGTGACAAGAAAGCTGTAATAATTAAAAAACCATCAGAAAGAGAATGATTAAGCGGGCTGGTTTCTGCACTGCATATTTTATTAGTGCTAGGCTAATTCCATAAAGACTGTGAGCTCCACAGCTTAGGGGAAGAGATGATAAATAATAAATAGTAATTAAATTAAAGATGTACATACTACATTGCTCCAGATTTCCTGGAAGTTTGGAAATGGACTTATGTATAATCATAATAATTAAGATCTCTTTGCACACAGTCCACTGGGCGCCACATCACACAGAACCTTGAAGTCAGTTTGCACACCAAGGCTACTGGAGAAACTGTCAAACTTTTCGTTCTGTTGGATTGATTATATTTTTAAATGGGGGGAAATGAGAAATGCCATTGGCTATAGCTTCTCTTTATTTCCAGCAATAGAATGAAGAAATAAAAAGAACATCAATATATCCCTATCATTTTAACTGCAGCATCACTCATGGAAGGGTTTCTACTCTGGTTTAGGTTTGTGTGATGGGGAATGAATTACCCTATGCCCCAACAAGTGAAAATGGAGATTTTCTGAAATCCTGAATGAAAGGAAGAATATACTGTATATCTGGTTTCATAAAATAATACCTGCATCCATCTCAGGCATTACACAGTCCTTAAACCAGGGGCATCCACAGTGATGGTTATTGTCATGACTGAGTGATCAGAAACTACACATACATAAATAGGACTGGGAGTTTGATTGCACCCATCATTTTGAAGCCATGGCACTCATAACCTAAACATTCAGCTATAGATCTCCCAAAGTCTTTAGAGGAAGATTTCTATCTAAAATTCCCTTGGTAAAGGGAAGGAAGTAAGGAAGTGTGTCTGACGTCTGGCAGACATATTTCCATGTCCACATGGATGAACAAACAACCCTTACAACAGTTTGTCAGTTTGGGTGACCTTAAGAACGTAAGAACTTATTGATAGCCAGATCCTCTAGGAATTTCTTTTCAAACCATCCACACTATAGCTGTCAACACATCTGATGGTAGCAAATTCCACAGTTTTATGTGTTGCATAAAGAAGAATGATTGTATCCATAAATGTACATTGGGAAGGATGTAAAAGGAGACGAGCGATAGTCGTTTCATCATGACATCATGGTGCAAATAACATGAATTATGAGTGGTGGAAATTATATAATTTTCATCAAAACAGATGACATCATGATGCAATCTACCCAATGGCCTGATCAGAATTATCATTTGATCCTGATTTTCAACTGTTAGCCAATAAGAATACCTTTTATTATTATTATTATTTTGAATTATTGTTTATTTTAAAATGATCTTGACAGGTGATTGTCCATCATGAGAAGGGAGGAGATGAATATGGTTTCTTTAATACAGCTGCATTCTTTAATACAGATGTGTTGGAATCCATAAATCTAATCAGGTTGAAAATCCCAAAACTGAAGAGTAATGGATTGCTCATAGTCTGTGTATCATCTGCCTATTTCTTGTGCTTTAAGAAACCAACATAACTGAATAAGCAAAACAGAAATAAATAAAATAAAAACGTTCAGGGAGAAGAGGCAAGAAAAGCATTACCTGATACATGAGCATGCCACATTTTTATTGAAAACTTCATATAGCAGCTTTTTCATACTTATGTTTTAAAAAGGAAGTTTTTATTACTGGTAATCCTTTTTATACACAATATTATTGGACACTGATTATAAAATTGAGAGGAAGGTCAAGTAAGCAAAGAACTGATTGAATTTATTCCTATTTGCATTTAACACACTTTCAGCAATTCCCCTCATAAAAGATATCATTGGATGGATATAAATTGATATGAGAATTTTCAGTCCTTTAGATATTATTTGAAGAGCTCTATAGTCAGCTATTCAGGGGAAGATAAAGCTGATTTAGTATGACCTTTTATGGTTGTTGGGTGTATGTCAACATTTTGAATTCTCATTGTTCTTCCTTTCTGCTTGTTTTTTTTTTTTTACATAATCAGATAAATATCTTTATTACTGCCAATTTGCTTAAAATACTCTGGTTCATGATAGGCAAGTAAGGAAGGGAAAACCCAAAAACATTTTTTTAAAAAGACAGAGCTAACACAATATTTTGGCCATTTTTAAACATAGAACTTAAAGACCACATTGGCTTCAATGGTATCTGCAGGAATGGTGTCTATCAAGAAGCTGGCCACCACTAGACAGCTAAAGCTATATACCTTTATTTGTCTTTGTTTTACCTGCAACACAAGTCTAAAAAAAGGGTGGGGGAAGGACCTTGATCATATATTTACCATCACCATATTGCATTTTTCATACTTCCTTGTGGTTAGACTGCATTTCTAAGATTTGATATTTCTCTCATGGTAGTCATTGCAATAAATATATAATTTCAGATTTAGATTTAGAGTTCGACTTAGATTTAGATAATTTAAACATCTGAGTGTACGACCAACCATAATAATATTAGAATAGTACGTGCTAGTGGGACCTACAAGAAAATGATGTGGTATGCAATCGTAGAATCAAGTTCATAGAATATAAACTGTGGGTGAGACTTGATGTATCATCTGGTTCAACTTCCTGCCCACTTTTATAGCACACCTCTATCCAACGTTATCTATATTGGTCTTTATTTAGTTTAGTTTAGTTTAGTTTAGTTTAGTTTACTTTATTGTCACTGTACTTCATACAACGAAATTAAATGCCATCTTCAGTGTACATCATACATAAGAAAACTATAAAAAATAAAACAAAACCACACATCCCTCACATTCTATACCCGTGATGGTGAACCTATGGCACATGTGCTATAGGCGATTGTCCATCATGAGAAGGGTGGGCACGCATGCATTGCCAGCTGCTCTTCTCGTTTCTAGCGTGCTGGCCAGCTGGTTTTTGTGAGTGCCAGAGCACCCAAAAATGGCTGAACAATGGCAAAAAACCCAGACTTTTTTGGAGCATTTTAGGCCACTTTCCACGCCATTTTTGCCCCCAAAACAACCTGAAAATGGCCTGAAAACAGCCTGAAACAGGCATGCACAGGCCACCCAGGTGGTCTTAGGGTTTCCAGTGCCCCGGTGCGCATGAAGACTAGCTGGCCAGCGCACATGCATGTGCCAGAAACCTGAAGACCAGCTGGCCAGCGCACGCACGTGCATACCAGTCAGCTGGTCTTCAGGTTTTTGGTGCTCTGGTGTATGCAGATTCACACCCATGCACATGCGTTCCAGTTTGGGCATTCAGTGCTGAAAAGGTTCGCCATCACTGTTCTATTCAATTGAATTGAAACACCTGATACTGCATTAATATTACATTATACAGAATACTTCAATATAGTTACTGCTAGAGTAGAATAGAATCACAGAGTTGGGAGGGACTTTGAAGGTCTTCTAGTCCAAACCTCTGCTCAGGCAGGAAACCCTACATCACTTCAGACAAATGTTATCCAACATCTTCTTAAAAACTTCCAATGAAGTTTTTGGGCTCTGGGATAGAAGCTGTTTTTTCAGCCTATTTGTCTTTGTTTTTATTGTCCTGTACCGTCTGCCAGATGGTAATAGTCCAAAAAAGATGAGATGGATCTTTAAGAATGTTTTCAACTTTCTTAAGGCAATGGGAGATATAAAGCTTTTCCCAAGAGGGGAGTTGGCAACCAATAATTCTCTGGGCTATGATGTTAACCCTCTGAAGTGCTGTCCTATCTGCTACTGTGCAGCAAACCATATACAGGTGAAATAAGTTAAAATGCTCTCTTTTGGGTTCTATTCCTCCATTAAGTAATCCTCACCCTCCATTAAGTAATCCTTGCTCATGATACCCAAACTCTATAGGTTATTGTCCTCCTTGGCTGTATGGAGGATATTGGACTAGGGGGTCCTTGGCCTGACCTAGCATCTCATTTCTTATGTCCTTATTGTTATCTGAGGAACCTTAATTTTTCTTCTACTTATGCTTGTTTGTAATATATTGCATGCAGTGATGGCATTGAATATCACCTTTCTGAAACATAGTGCCCTTCAGATTCATTTGTCTACAATTCCCACCATCCAACATGGCTGATGGATGTATATTTCAGAAGTAATTGCTATTCAAGGCAACTTTAAGTACATTGGTGGCTCACTGAAGAGAACAGGACATGATTCGTTGGGAATGATAGAAAGGGGCCCCTTTCTAGAAGAAGAAAAAGGAGGTGGAGAAGGAGGAGTGTGGTCTTTCAGGCGCGCTTCAAGGTGTTGATTATGATCTTTAAAGAGCTCCATGGCACAGGTCCTAGTTACCTGCGAGACCGCCTCCTACCTCATACATCCCTCCGACTGATCCGCTCCCACAGAGAGGGTCTGTTCCGGTTGTCTACGGCCAGGCAATGCTCGCGACACTAAGGGAAGGGCCTTCTCTGTGGTGGGCCCTGCCCTCTGGAACAATCTACTGCCCGATCTCAGGAACATTACAGACCTCCACCTCTTCCGTCAACAATTAAAAACACACTTTTTTTCATTTAGCTGGTCTGGCTTAACTTCTGAGACTATGTTATTGACTGGTTTAATCTGAATTAGGTTTTAACAATGGGGTTTTTAATTGGTTTTAGCACAGGTTTGGGTTAATTTAATAAGTTTTTTAGAGTATTTATGACATATTTATTATTTGTACTTGTTTATATGCATATTTTATCTTCCTGTGCATCGCTCCGAGTCCCTTCTGGGAGAGTGGCGGGGTATATAAATCTAATAAAATGAAAAATGAAAATGAAAATATTAAATCTGGAATTTCATAGTTCTCTAATCTTCCCTTTCTTATCTTACTACTATGGCAAGTTGCAATAGTTATTTCTTAATCAAGAGGAATAAATTGCCTGTATCCCAGACTATAATTATGTTGATAATCTAGTGCAAGCTTGACACCCCATCCTAAGGGCAAAAAGATTAGATCTATGTAGGGTTTTTGTTTAATAAGTCCCCTGGGGAGAGGGTGCGGTATAAAAATGTAAATAAATAAATAAATAATAATAATAATAATTCCATTTGTCTTTATACTGCAGGTTTCTACTAAGTTGAAATGGGCCAAAGTCTGAACAAACGTGAGATCTTAGGTTGATCTGGTAACTTGTATTTAACAAGGACATGTCATACATGTATCTTGGTGAAAACATGGGGATAGATATTACTGGATTTCATACTGGGAGTATGAAAAGTACAAGAAGAAATGGCCCATCACTTGATGTAACATATTTCAATGGTACCCCATAATTAATGGGCATGAAATTTACCGTTACTTTCTCTGAGCACTGAAAAGCTCTAAGAGCAGCTGGATTTAGCACAAGGTTTTAGCTTCAATTGTTTTTAAATTTTATAACTATATGTATGTGTTTTTCCCTTGTGCGCCGCCCCGAGTCCCTTGTGGAGATGGGGCGGGATAGAAATCTAAATAATAATAAATATTAATAAATATTTTAATAATAATAATAATAATAATTTGCTTTTCTTATGAAGGAGATCACTGGAGTCTTAACATATTTTGAAACATATTAATTCACTTGCAAATATGCAGGCTGAATGATGCCCACAGTGGATGTAAAGACTGCAAATGGACCTAGAAGAAAGAAAACACAGAGATTGAGTTACACTGTGCTGAGCCATAGCCATAGCATTTAGATTTATATACTGCTTCACACTGCTTTTACATCTCTCTCTAAGTGGTTTACATATTGTCAGCATATTGTCCCCAACAATCTGGGTCCTCATTTTACCAACCTTGGAGGGATGAAAGCTAAGTCATCCTTGAGCCTGGTAAGATTCGATCTGCCAAACTGCTGGCAGCTGGTGATCAGCAGAAGTAGCCTGCAGTACTGCAGTCTAACCACTGCGCCACCACGGTTCTTGCCATGATTTAACTAAGGCATTGAGTAAATCACAATGGCTCATTTTACTCTAAGACAGTGGTGAAATTCATTTTGTTTTACTACTGGTTCTGGGGGTGTGGCTTGCTGGGTGTGGCAGGGAAGGATATTGCAAAATCTCCATTTCCACCCCACTCTGGGGCCAGCCAGAGGTGGTGTTTACCAGTTCTCCAAACTATTCAAAATTTCCACTACTGTTTCTTCAAAACCCTGCTGAATTTCATTCCTGTTCTCAGCTCTAAACCAGACCTATTGTTATATTATGGTTTAGACCTATATATGAATAATAGAATATGGTTTACTATATTCTATATTTACTAGTGTGTTTTTTTCCCAATAGATCATGTTTAAACACATTATGATTTAACCCTTGGCATAAATCCAGTATGTGTATTTTCCTCCATCCCCAATGTCGTTCTGATATCTGGCTCAAATTCTAGTCTATGTATCTCAAATCATAGCCTACCCATCCTTTTGGCTAGGATGAACCATTTGATGTTCACCTAATCTTTTTGGCCCATCTACCTGTAAGTGTAAGGTCCCAAATAAGAGGGGAATTTCACTATTAAACAGGATTTCTCAGCCTTCTGGAATCAGTAACTTCCAAGCTCTTAGTCTCATTATAATATGAAATACTGACTGGTTACTTTGGTCAATTAAATCATTGTTTCAGCCTTCTGTCATCTGTTGCCCTCTGGGGTAAGTTAGTACTGGCACTGGTGGTAAGGAAAGATAAGATATAGGATTTCAAAATAATTTTATCTTTTTTCTTAAATACACCCTATTGATTTTAACCAGGTAAACTTTCAAATCAACAGGTTATGATGAATTGTGGCATTTTCAAGTATGATATTTGAATAGAGCTTCCTTGTTCAGAGGCTGTGCTTATGGACTATTTTGTTTATCAACTGTTTAAAAGTTATAATGGTTGAAAAAAACCACCTTTGCGACTGATCCTTACATTTACAATGATTGCAGTGTCCCATGGTCACAGGATTGTCATTTGTCAACTTCACAACTGGCTTCCATTGAATACAATTAATGGAGAACACAAATTGAAATCGTAAGCCACAGACGTGTGATGCCTCACTTAATGACTGTAGTGATTTTTTCCTTAATTGTGAAAGTGAAGTACCATCAGTATTACATGGTTACATGTTTTGTTTTGTTTTTTGCTTTGTAACCATGGTGCTTAGCGACCGAAATGCCAGTCCCAAGTGTGGCAGGGAGTGAGAACTATCCGTATACCTCCTGATTATCAAATACTCCAAATAAGATAGATTTGTTGCAGAGGTGGTATTCAGAAGGTTCTGACCAGTTCTGGAGAACCAGTAGCAGAAATTTTGAGTAGTTCAGAGAACTGGTAAATACCACCTCTGACTGACCACTTCCCCATCTATTCTCTGCCTCTCGAGTCCCAGCTGATTGGGAGGGAATGGGGATTTTGCAGTAACCTTCCCCTGGAGTGGGAAGGGAATGGAGATTTTACAGTAACCTTCCCCTGCCATGTCCATCAAGCCACGTCCACCAAGCCACACTCACCAAGCCAAGCCCACAGAACACGTAGTAAATTTTTTTGAATCCTGCCACTGCTTAGGATGGCTCTTCTCACATGGTTTTGACTTCCTAGTTGGTAGCACCTTTTTGCCTTTATTTGGCGGGTAAAAAAAAAACCTCACGAAAAAGCCGAACGAATTTTTTGATACAAATCAAATTGAAAAAGAACTTGAATTTCTGGAATTTGATGTTTTAAAAAAATCCAATATGATATTCTGCCTTTCTTTCTCAAACACTTGTGTGTGGTTTTTTTTATATAGAGGAGCATATGCTTTAAATAAAAATATTCATTAACCAGAATGCCATTTTGCCATCTTTGAAAACAAACCATGCTGTGTGTTCAGCTATGAGAGAAAGCGTACAGTGCGACTAAGATGTATTTTAATAAGCCATGTGACTAAAAAATCAAACTGTTCTCACTGTTTGCATTATGGAGTGGATCCAGTTGCAGAAGCTGCCAATAAAAGCTCCTTAAAGTCGGGCAAGCCCCAGCAAATTGGCAAATACAGCAGTTTAACTGAATCCAAGATTGTAAGCCAGAGACTTAAATGAGATCTAATAAAATCAAGTAAAATACAGCATGTAGACGCCATACAAACTGAGCAGCAACAAACCAGCCATCAAAGCTGGAATATAGTGTAAATTAATATATAATTAGAATACAACTGAATGCAATTGAAAACCATGGGAAAATTAAAAAAAAATTTACTTGATGCCAAAATGGTGCTAATATTGGTGCCACTCATGCCTGACAGGGAAAGGAATTCCATAAATTATTTATTGTGGCTTCTGTTTATCTAGAGCAGTGGTTCTTAACCTTTTTGAAAGAATCGCCACCTTGAGCCATTGAGGAAATTTTCATAGCACCCCCCTCCCCTCTCCCAACATAACCTCTCAATCACAACACAGGGCAATAATTCTTCAATTTATGCAAAAACTTTTTTTTGTTTCTTTTAAAATTGTCATCAGGACATATCAATGCAAATAATTTATCTCAAGCCTTTCTCCCATATCTCAACTGTGTGAAAAATTCTGATTCCACCCATCACTTTACTCCCAAACTTCGTGATGCATTTATTACAGCTAATGCAATGACACTTAAATGCAATAACCACTGAAAACAAAAGTCAATTGCAAGAAAATGAAATGCCCTTCCCAAAAAATAGCATTTAATGATTTAATTACAAGTGAATTTTAAGCCGCAAAAAGAAGTATAAAAAGGGCATAAGAACAAACCGCAATGCAGGAACTCATTTCAAGACGAAAACTCTGAAACTAAATTAAGATTCGAGGAAAATACATATTCATACACACTGTAAAAAGGCCAATGGAATGCCACTGTATGGGTAAAGTGATAGAGGCTGCTGCGCAATGCGCATGAAGATAAGCGGTGCGTATTCACATATGTATGGCGTTCTGTACTGAAGCTAGCTGGAAGAACATTTTAAAACACAGTTCAATCCACTAATAGTGAGCAATCTGATGTTGTTGTATGACAGATATACAGTGGTTCACTGTACAAAAAATGTCTGAAATGTGTCCCCAAAACCTCCCTCTCCATCACCCCCATATTGTCCCTTTCTGTTCCTGCACTCTTGCATTGCCCCTTTTCGTTCCATTGGCTCCCTGAAAAACAAAATCGCCCCCTGGGGGGCAATTTTGCCCAGGTTAAGAACCACTGATCTAGAGCAGGGGTATCAAACTTCATTTCATTGAGGGTTGCATGAGGGTAGTGTTTGACCTCGGCCGGTCAGGATGGACGTGGCCAGTTCGATGTCATTCGTGTTGGGGGCGCCTGTGGTGGCCAGAGGGCTCTCCCAGCAATAAGGCTCCTGAGCTCCATTTTTGGTTGCAACTGTAGAGTCCTCGAGTTACGACCGGTCAGGAGTTACGACCGGCCGGGAATCTGCCCTGCAACAAAGCACCTGCTACAACTGCCAGCCGCGCCTGATTGGCTAAGACG